>CATIWC010003425.1:0-297024 GCA_948472305.1 Vicia faba
GATTTTGTTAATGTTGATTCTTACTTTTCTTCAGCTTCCAAGTCTTTCTTTTATATCTTGTAAAAGAGATCCGTTGAAAGGGTAGAAAGGTAATCGAAAATCTAGTTGTTTGTTCTCAACGGTCATAATGAGAGTGGTTACAGTATAGTAGAAAAAGGAATGTCCTTACTCCACCCTAGAGGATAGAGGTCACAAACACTTTATGTATCTTTTGTACACCATCACACATTAACCATTTTGAACTTCTTATCTTCAGAGGCTTCAGATAATTTAAATGTTTGAAGCTTATTGTAGAAGAATCACTCTTAAGTCTAAGAACCGAAGTCTTGGAGTATTTAAAACTTATCCTATCAGAACCTTGTCTTTAGAGTCTTCAGCACTTGGTTGTAAGAACTTGCTTTTCTTCAGATCACCAGAACTTGTTCAGCAGAACCACGTCTTCATAATCTTCAGAACTTGTAACACACAGAAGCAAAGCTTTATAAAGCCTCCAAAGCTTAACAACCAAGTCACGATCATAACCTCTTGTACTAACATTCCTAAGACACGTTGCATAAGACGTATGTAGAATCTTGACTTTAACTATAACACGTAACCACATGTTTTCTTCTAGTAGTGTATGTTCAGAACCTAATGATGTCACACGCCTTGATATCAGAGTTAGAACATTACAGCAGCAACTACACACTAGAACGAAACCATTAAAGTATACAATTGTTCTTTATGATATCGTGTAAAGTTATCATCAAAATATTAAGGTCAGATGTAGAAACACTTCTTGTTCTTACACATATTTCCTCAAGCACGAGGGATTTGCTAAGGATGAAGTGTTTTTAAGCTTCTTTTCATTCAAAGTGTTCCTTTCGCCTTACCAATGAGTCCCATAGCCTAAGGTGACTATATTTAAAGGGTGAGTCCCTCAACTAAAGGTAACTATTTACTTGAGCCCCCCGAAGAATGAGTCAACTGCCAAAATGTTTCCTCGTTAAACTAAAGGTTTTAGTTAGAAATCCCAATCATCACCCTCTAGGCCATGCTTACTTTCATTTATGTTAACAATGATGGTCTATTTTTCGAGACCCTAAATGTTAATGGCACATGTCAGAAATGTGCCGAGTTTTTTCAAAAACCATGAGGGAATCCAGAGGGTCCTATACAAATTCCACTATAAAATATTTCTCTCTTTGCACTTTGTTCCATTTCATTCTCTATTTCTTCTAGCTTGCATGAACTATTCACCCTCTTCATCTCTTCGTTCACAACCTTCTTCCAGGTATGCAACCTTTCTTTCTTTACTTCCAATAGTGAGTGGGTTTTCCAAAGATATGTCTGAGATGTGGTTTTTAGGATGAGTATAGGGCTTTTGGTTAGTGGCCCCCCTTTTTGAAGATTACGACAGTGGTGGTGATTTACTTGTTTTTCTACTGTTTACTCAAGAATAAAAGGGATAATATCTACCTTATTCATCATGTCCATGGATGTTGGAGATTTTGGATCTAGTTACACCTATGAGGAACAAATTTTTCTTTCTGATTGTGAGTTGTTATTTCTTCTTCATAGGACGAAGACCAAGTCAAGATTTTATCGCTGTAAGAGAGGGTAACCATGCATGTCTCCTCTGAACCTCATTCTATATACCATTTCTTTTACCTCCCTTTCATCAAAGATATGGTGATTCTTTTACATTCCCCCTCTTTATAAAGAGATATTGAGAGTTCTTAATGTCCCTACCTCTTAGATGTTACCCAATACTTAGGGTTATTAAGGCTTTCGATATGGTTTGTGAAAACCTGGTCATTACACCGACTACCAAAGTATTTTTTTCTCCTTTTTCACCATTAAAACGTTAAAGGATATTTAGGTGTCTTTGAGTAGTCAGTCGAGGATATCCTTTTTATGTCCCACTCCAATCATTACAAGTATTGGAAGGACTAGTTCACCCGTGTAAGGGGGCGAGATGATTTACTCGGGATGATGGGAGCTGATGGTGCCCCCTCTTTACCTTGTCCTAGAAGGATGATCTAGTAATAATCACGAGTTACAACCCGAAATTTTCGATCCTCAAAGAGAAGAGGATTGTTCGCTTTTGTGGTAGTTCGATGTTATGTACTTTCACGAAGTGATTAAGCTCTAGTTGATGGGCGATAAGTATCTCACCGCCTATGTAGGTAAGTCACTTGTTGCCTTCCTTTCGTAGGCTTTTGGATAAGATTTATGATTTGTGTATTGTTTTGCAAATCACACTAAAATGATTTCTACCATGGAGCATAAGCAAAGGTGGGAAAAGCTTATGTTTGCCAATTTAGGTACCAATAGTACCTAAAGCTATCCTTAATGTTTCACCATCAAAGGACAGAGTGTCCAGCTAAGGAACCGACTTAAGAATCTCCTGATGCGAAAACTCAAAGGCAGGAAGAGGTTTCTCCTTCAACTTTCGACAAGGTGTGAACTATGACGCCCCCTACGAGCGAATTTCCATACACTCCTATGATTTGTGGAATAATGATGGCTTTTACACCCTCCAGTTGAAAATCTATCATCTCCCTTTCTCCAAGGAATTCCATGTTGATTATCAAAATCTTTTCTCTAAGCCGATCTCACTCATTGTGAACATGAAGGATAACCTTTTGGATGAGGGCGCTTATGTTACAAGATGTTGAGCAGGAAATACGCGACAAAGCTGTAAAAGAACTAAAGATGAAGACTCAGGAGCGATAATGAGAGCTAAAGGATATTGGGTTTTCTCTAACAAGCCAAGGATAAGTGGGAGAAGACGATGGCAGATGTTCAAGCCAAGGCTAAAGAGATATATACTGAGAAGAAATCTCTGGAAGAATCTTTGGATGTTGCCCTCCTTAGTTAGAAGAATTTGGAATAAGGGGTTTCAGAGCTCACCTACTAGGTACTGCCTACTTCTGTCATCTATTTCGAGCGATCCAAAGAGCATGTCCTCTTCCTTTACCTTAATCTAGATTTGAGCCTCCTAGACTTTCTCAAATTTTTTCATGGTGGCGAGTTGGTGGATAAGGAGGTGATGGAATCTCTAGAGCTTGTGAACCACTCCTTTCACGGGCCCTCTCAAGAAGAGGGTGAGGTGAATGAGGGTGGTGAGCCAAGAGGTCTTTTGTCATAGAGTATCATTGAGAAAACATTGTCTTTGGAGAAATGATGATTTTAATTTCCCTGCCCTTAATGGATTTATGTTTCTTTTCCCATTTTGAGGGATTTGTTTGTGACTTTTTGCCCCTTTGGAGGCTTTTATGAATTTTATGAACATCAGTGTCCCTAGAGGGTGCCTTTCATATGAATCATTCTTATCATCACGTGACTATATTTTTTGTATTAACTTTTTTAACATTTAACCATGGGTGTTGGTCATTATTGTCCCCTTTTTGCAATAACTTGCTTACAAGGATTCCCCTCGAGGATCCAACAAGATAATCACTTATATGGGCGACAAGGATCCCACTTGGGAATCCAACAAAATGATCGTCTATGTGGGCTACAAGGATCTCACTTAAGGATCAAGTGAAATGATCGACTCTATGGGCATTAAGGATCCTTGAACTTGGATGAATTCCTACAAATCCATATGACACTGAAAAATATTGACCATGCATGCTTGGACAATAACTTTGCATTGAGGAGTCCAACTCCTGTCACAAATTTTCCAGATATCCTCTTAAAAAAACTGAAGCCTGATATTGGTGATGTGAGAAAATCATGACTAGATCCTTTTTGCAAAGGGATAGTTGAAGAAAAGATGTAAGGATGATTCTTCTCAGGACTGACAAAGATTACACATTGAAGGCAAGCAACAACCTCTTCTTTTGAGGTTGTCATTAATAGGAGTTTTATTGTGCATCAATCTCCAAGCAACTAAAGATCAAGAAGAAGGTGTACCTTCGCTCCACATTGAAGCGACCCTAGAAAGATGAGGATGCACTTTGGATTTGAAAAGAAAAGCTTCCTTTAGGGATAAGCAACCAGAGTCAGTGCTAGACCAGATAAGGCAATCTTCATTTTCCTTGAAAGGAAAGCTAATCTTAGCAACACGATCTTCAATGGCAGGAAAGCAGATGATGATTCTCTAAGGGATAAACAATTTGTAGTTATGGATATACAAACTATCCTTATCAGTAACAACATTATGCCATCTAGGATGGATGTTCAAAATCTCCACAAGAATCTTACCACCATACCAAGGGTCCGACAAAAATTGAAACTTATTACCGTTACCTATTAGGTACCTAGTATTATTCTTGATGACCTGAAACTCATTTTTGAGACCACTCCAAAGATAATAAGAGATATGATGATTGAAACAACCATTCCCTCTCGAAATGCAAGCCCAATCCTCAGTTGAATTGAGCAAATTCGATCAAAGCTTAAGGTTAGAAGTTGCATTAAGGATTGAAAGACCCCTAATACCCAAGCCTTATTTAATGATGGATCTATATATCTTATTCCAAAAATCACAATTACCAACTTCATATGCTCTTATGTCACTAGACCACGCAAAATTCTTAATGACTGACTTCACAAATTGAATCCTCCTTGCAATTGACAGGAGTGAAGCCTTTCAAGAATCCAACTTGCACTTGATCTTATCTATAATGGACTGGAAGTATTGTAGCTTTGGCCTGCATTTTTAAAATATGCACCCCAAGATAGTAAAAAGGAAAGAGTCCCACTTGAAAGCCAACGAGGCTAGCAAGAGAGAACACTCTATTGTAAGATATAACCCCATGAAATAAGAGATATTTGGCTCGACTGACAAATCGAGTTGAAGTCAAAACATATATGGTAAGGAGGCTTTTCAAAGCATGCATGTTGGCTCCTTCGCCATTGCAAAAAACCAAGATGTCATATGCATAGAAGTAATGAGAGGGAGCCAAAACACCCATTGAAGCTCTAATTTGATGAATCATTTCTTCCTCCACCAACTTGGTGATGTGTCTGCTCAATATATATTTAGCCATTAATTGTTTAAAGTTTTGATTTTAATAGTTACTTATATAATATTATTTTAATTATTTCATTTTTTTTTGTGTTTTTTAACAACAAAAATTTATGAAATGATTAAAATTTAAGTTTATTTTAAAAAATTTATTCATAAAATTATATATATATATATATATATATATATATATATATATATATATATATATATATATATATATATATATATATATATATATATATATATATATATATATATATATATATATATATATATATATATATATATATATATATATATATATATATATAATTATTTTTTTAAATTATAAAGAAAAAGAGTTTGAATAAATTCTACTATTTTAAAAATACAAAGAAAAAACTAATTTTTTTATCTATTATAAATGAGTCCATTATAAATGAAGTATATTATGACTTTTATAGTCAATAAACACCCCATGATTGAAGTAACTTAATCATCAATTAATTTATATTTAGATACATTAGTCTAAAGATAATGTTAAATTGTAATTCATATGTGTCAAAATTAGATTTGATTTTGTTTTAGATTTAAATAGATTTGAATTTAAGTCTAGAATAGATTTGATTAGATTTGATTTAGTAAAAAGATATTTTGGGCTTGGGTTTTAGCTTAGGGAGCAAGCTAATCTAAATCTATAAATAGAGGGAGTAACCCCTATTTTGTAATCAAGTCATTCACAGTATTTTGCAGTTGCAAAGTGAATAATAAAATTTTCACAGTTTGTGGGCAGAGAGAAACTCTGCAGAAATATCTCTATTGTCTTTTCTTTGTTTGTCTCATAACTAATCATCAGTGGTGGTCGAAATTCATCATAGAGTATTGGTGGATTTCCAACATCTGGTATCAAGAGCTTTGTGTTTTGATTTAAGGGAAGTGTCAATCAAGAATGATTGAAGAATTCACGATGACAAGTTATGGGAATGCAAACTATCCAGCAACGCTGCCAATTCTGAAAGTTGACAACTATGAGAATTGGTGCAAACAAATGAAAGTCCTATTAAGGTGTCAAGGCCTTTGGGACCTTGTAAAAGATGGAGTCGAAGCGCTTGGCGAAAACGCTTCAGAAGAAGAAAAGAAGAAATATACAGAATCTGAGAAGCAGAGTTATAAAGCATTATTTATAATTCATCAATGTGTCAGCCCAAACAATTTCGAAAAGATTAGTGATTCAGAATCTGCAAAAGAAGCTTGGGAGATCCTTGAGAAGTCTTTTGGAGGCGCTGAGAAGGTGAAAGAAGTGAGGTTACAAACTCACAAAAGGACCTATGAACTGCTTCAGATGGAAGACAGTGAAAACATATCTGATTTCTTCACTAGAGTTACAAAACTAGTGAATCAAATCAAGGCATGTGGAGAAATATTAACAACAAGAGTTGTTGTTTCGAAGATCTTGAGATCTTTAGCTCCTAAGTTCGACCACATAGTGGTGGTGATCGAAGAGTGGAAAGACTTGTCGAAATTGACAAAGGAAGAGCTTCAAGGGACGCTCGAATATCATGAACAAAGAATGAACGAAAGAGCTGCAGGAAAATCGAAGAGTGACGTGGCCTTACAGGCACATTCAGCAAAAGAGACCAAAGGCAAAGGAAAGTATTTCGACAGAAGTAGAGGTGGCTACAACAAATCGGATGGTAGAGGAAACCAAATCGAAGGAGACGTGTCGAATTAAAGAAGACCACACCAAGGCAACCAAAGAGGTGGTGCTGCAAACAGAGAAAGAGGTGGTGGTCGAAAACCTGATAAAAGTCACATTCAATGTTACAATTGTCAGAAATATGGACACTATTCGAGTGATTGCCTAGAAAAACGAAAGAATCAAGAAAGTGATGCAAAGCTTGCAAAACATGAAGAAGAAGAAGAGATGATGCGGATGGTCACAACAAAAGATGAAGATAGATTCAAGGACCAATGGTACTTGGATTCAGGATGTTCATCACATATGTCTGGAAGGAAAGACTGGTTCGTCAATATAAAACCCTCAACGAAAAATATGGTAAAATTTGCAAATGACAACACCCTAGCAGCTGAAGGTATTGGTGATGTTATGATCATGAGGAAAGATGGCAAGAAGTCAGTAATTTCAAATGTATTGTACATACCAGGCATGAAGAGCAATTTGCTCAGTATAGGGCAGTTGGTCGAAAAGAATTATAAAGTGTTAATTGAAGATAAGTTGATGAGAGTTGTTGATGCAAATAGGAGAGTAATCTTGAAGGCTCTTATGTCTCAGAATCAAACCTTCAAGATTGAACTAAATGTGATGGAGCACAAGTGCCTTTCGACTGCAGCTAGCAGAGATGAATGGATATGGCATTATAGACTAGGTCGTCTCAACTTCAGAGACATCAGAGATTTGAAGAGAAGAAATATGGTTTCAAGATTTCCTGAAATTGACATTCCAAACGAAGTATGTGAAGAATGTGTGCAGGCGAAGCAACACAAGAATAGCTTCAGCAAGGATGCAGGAAGCAGATCGAAGGCTAGTCTCGAAGTCATATACTATGATGTATGTGGACCAATCCAGGTGGATTCGATGGGAGGTAACAAATACTTTGTTACATTCATAGATGATTTCAGTCGAAAGCTATGGACTTACCTGATCAACAAGAAAAGTGAAGTGATCGAAGTATTTACCAAGTTTAAGTCCATGGTCGAAAGACAAAGTGGTCGAAAGCTCAAAGTTTTGAGAACTGATGGTGGTGGAGAATATGTGTCAAAAGACTTCGACATATTATGTGAAAAGGAAGGGATTGTGCATGAGGTGGTGCCACCCTATACTCCACAGCAAAATGGAATTGCAGAAAGGAAAAATCGAACCATCATGAATATGGTGAGAAGTATGTTGAAAGGCAAGAATTTACCTAAAGAGTTCTGGGGTGAAGCTGTTTCGACTGCAACTTATATTTTGAACAGATGTCCTACAAAGAAGCTAGAAGGAATTACTCCAGAAGAATGTTGGTCTGGTGTGAAGCCTAGCTTAAGTCATCTGAAGGTATTTGGATCTATTGCACATAGACATGTGCCAGATCAGTTGAGAAAAAAACTTGATGACAAGTCAAGTCAAATGATCCTAGTTGGATATCATTCGATAGGAGGCTACAAGTTGTTCGATCCAGAGAACAAGAAGATTGTGATCAGCAGGGACGTGATCATAGATGAGTTCAAAGAATGGGATTGGACTGCAAATGTCAAGAAAGATTCAGTGGGAATCTTATTCGAAGAGCCAAAAACTCAAGTCGAAAGAGAAGTTCGACAAGAGGAACCAGCAGATATACCAAGTACAAGCAGGCCTCAAAGAACAAGACGCATGCCTGCAAGATTGCAAGATTGTGTGATTACATCAGATGATGTAATAAATGATGAATGTGAGCTGGTACATTATGCTTTCTATGCAGATGCCGAACCTGTTAATGCAGCTGAAGCATTAAAGGATTCGAAGTGGGTGAAAGCAATGAACGAAGAAGTAAAGTCTATCGAAGACAACAACACTTGGTCACTTGTCGAATTGCCTCAAGGCAAGAAGGCAATTGATGTCAAGTGGGTATACAAAGTGAAGACGAATTCGAAAGGTGAAGTAACTCGACACAAAGCAAGACTTGTGGCGAAAGGATTTCTACAGAAAGAAGGAATAGACTTTGACGAAGTCTTTGCACCTGTTGCTAGGATCGAAACAATCAGGCTGGTTGTTGGTCTAGCAGAAATCAACAGTTGGCATATATGTCAGATGGACGTGAAGTGTGCATTCCTAAATGGACCCTTAGATGAAGAAGTCTATGTTAAACAACCAGTTGGGTTTATGAAACATGACGAAGAAAGAAAGGTGTACAGGCTACATAAAGCCCTGTAAGGATTTAAACAAGCTCCAAGGGCTTGGAATAAGAAAATTGATAGTTTTCTAAGGGAGAAGGAATTTGTGAAGTGCATAACTGAACATGGAGTATATGTAAGAAGAAGCAAGAGTAAATTGCTTATACTATGTCTCTATGTAGATGATTTATTGATAACAGGTAGTTGCAAGAGTGAGATCGAAGACTTAAAAGGTGATCTCAGCAAGGAATTCGAAATGTCTGATTTGGGTGAGATTTCATATTTCCTTGGTATCGAATTCTACAAGAGCAGTAGAGGTTTGATGATGCATCAAAGAAGATATGCAGGAGAAATTCTCAAGAGGTTTGAGATGCAAGAATGCAACTCAACTTCGACACCTGCAGAACCAAGACTGCAACTGTCGAAAGATTCAGATGAAGATGATATTGATCCAACCCAATACAGAAGACTTATTGGATCATTAAGATATCTTTGTCATACAAGGCCTGACTTAGCATACAGTGTAGGTATGGTAAGTAGATTCATGCAGAAGCCAAAGGTATCACATCTAGCAGCAGTGAAGAGGATACTAAGGTATCTCAAAGGAACTTTCGATTATGGCATTTTGTTTCCTGCAGTTGATAAAGAAAAAGAATGCAAGTTAGTGGGATACACTGATTCGAGTTGGTGTAGTGATGCTGAAGATCGAAAGTCAACAATATGATATGTGTTTATGCTAGGTGGTGCACCAATTGCTTGGAATTCAAGAAAGGAACCAATAGTGGCATTATCATCATGTGAAGCAGAATACATAGCTGCTTCTCTTTGTGCATGTCAAGCAACTTGGATGATGAGCTTGATCGAAGAGATAACAGGGAAAAATCATGGAGCAATTACCATGAAGATAGACAGTATGTCAGCTATTAATCTGGCGAAGAACCCAATAGCACATGGTTGAAGTAAGCACATCGAAATGAGGTTCCATTATCTTCGAGAGCAGGTAGCAGATGGGAAAATGAATTTGGAACACTGCAGAACTGAGAATCAGATTGCAGACATCATGACGAAGGGAGTGCAAGTCGAAGTATTCAGAAAGCTAAGAGCCATGATGAACATAGACAGTTTAGACACAATGAATTAGGTGGTGTGTTAAATTGTAATTCATATGTGTCAAAATTAGATTTGATTTTGTTTTAGATTTAAATAGATTTGAATTTAAGTTTAGAATAGATTTGATTAGATTTGATTTAGTAAAAAGATATTTTGGGCTTGAGTTTTAGCTTAGGGAGCAAGCTAACCTAAATCTATAAATAAAGGGAGTAACCCCTATTTTGTAATCAAGTCATTCACAGTATTTTGCAATTGCAAAGTGAATAATAAAATTTTCACAGTTTGTGGGCAGAGAGAAACTCTGCAGAAATATCTCTATTGTCTTTTCTTTGTTTGTCTCATAACTAATCATCAGTGGTGGTCGAAATTCATCATAGAGTATTGGTGGATTTCCAACAGATAAGATAATTTTTAACATGTAATGTTGTTTGGATAATTTGAATTAAAATTACTTATGATTTCCAAATTAGATTTTAATGTGTGCATTTTCCAAAAAACATAAAACTATTAATAATTAAATCACTTAATTTTAATTTGGTTCCTATATTTTAACTCAATCACTAAATTAGTTCTCTTGTTTTAAATTTAAATAATTTTAATTTTTTCTCATATATTTTACTAATAATTAAATATAATAGTTAAATATAATTGTACTTTAAAAACTATATTAGCATAATATTCAAATATAAGAGATCTAAATAAAAATTACAAATATATAAAACTATTTTCATACAAAATATAACTAATAATAATAATAATAATAATAATAATAATAATAATAATAATAATAATAATAATAATAATAATAATAATAATAATAATAACAATAATAATAATAATAATAATTTAATAAAATGCAAAATTCTTATGAAAATTGAAAAATTAATTAATTGTACAATAATAAAAACAATTACTTTAAACTTATCAATGCTATATTTTAAATCAATCAACTGATAAGTGCAGATACATCGGATGGTAAGTGTAACATCTTGATGTTTTCATATACAATATTTTTATTCAGTTTAATATATTTTATTATTTATTCAATAATTTATCTTATGTATAAAGTGATATTTCAATTGTTTGTATATATCAACATATTATAATTAATTATTTTATGAATAATTATTTTGATAAGTTAGTAATATAAATGTTAATTCTTAATTATTTGTGTATTTGTTATTTTGTGGTAATTTTACATATTTATTAATTAAATTTAATAATTAATATTGAGTGTCAATGTTTATTTGTTAATTTATTATTTTAATAATTTCATAAATATAATAGTATTATGATATGAATATTTTAATCAATAATATTTAAATTATAATAAGTAAATAATATAAATAAAGGAAAGTGAGTGATTTAATGAAATTAAGTGTTAGAAATAAAAAGAGACGAGTTATTAATTAAATGACTAAGTCCATAATCAATAAATTAAATAATGAAATAATAAAATTAAAGAAATAAATATATTGGTATCAAAGTGGAGTAGTGGTGCTCCAGTACCAAAACGTGACACAGCAAGTCATCATCCACTCTTTCGTTAACGGCAGTTTGGAGAAGAAGCGGTTCCGGAGTCAAAATCAATTGTGTAAAATAAATGAATTGAACTTGAATAATGTATAATTCAATTCGTTTGGTTCATGAACTAATTCGATATATAAGTTTCATGAAGACATTAATACTTAATTTTCATATTTATTTATATAATTTAAAATATGATAAAATAAGATAAAATAATTTATAATTTTATTGATTAAAAAAATTCAAATTCAACATAATAAAATATTATATTAGTAACATTTCAATATATATGTTACAAATTTAAGTTATAACATTTCATTATTTGCTCATATTACTTACTTTTGATGATAATATTTTGAATTACAAATATTATTTTGAAATGAAACTTATACTATATGAAAGTTAGAAATATTGTCTATAATTCTTGTGAATACAATAAGGATAAATAAGATTGTTCTAACAAATCGAATTTGAGTTGAAAAAAAGTTAGTGATGACTCAAACTCGAACTCGGCTAATTCTTAACGAGTCGAGTTTGAGCTGGAAAAAAAGTCCGTGATGAACTCGAACTCGGCTAATTTTTAACGAGTCGAACTGAGTTGATGCGAGTTCAACTCGACTCGACTCGACTCATTTCCAGCCCTATTCTTATCAATTAAGTTGTTAAATTTTCATATTCATTTCATTTTTCAGTCTTCTTTTGCCTCATTTAAGATATCATTTTTTCAATTTGATTAATTTCGCTATTTTGTTCGTATCTTCATATTGTAACTTCGATTTGCATGAAACGAATGCCAAGACAACTGGGTAACTAATATTTTCATGAAGTTTGGATTTTGTTTTAGGGTAATTTTATTTTACCTAATTTTGAAAGTAGTATTTTTAGTCTATTTTAATACCATATTTTTAAATGTTTATTCGTAAATAATATAAAAAAACGATTGAAGGATGATGACTCAAGAGAGCGAAAAAATTATGCACTTGGACGTGGACCAATATGTTGAAGTATAATAAAGATAGGATCTTTCTTGGGGTGATCTTTAAATGCGGCTAGGAAGAAAAACGTCTAAGATAATGACACTTCCCCGTACTTATTATAACGAAACTAATAGTTAGTTATTATAAAATAAAATGATATAATGCATAATTGGTCTAAAGAGAAAAGATAATTGTAATATAGTTATTCGATAACATAAATACTAATTTTATATATTGTGTTTATGGGTATGATTATGTGATGTGGATGAATCTTTGTTTTGTGTGTGACTGTTATTATTATGTGTGATTGTAATGTGAATCAATTATGTTTGGAGACGAGTGATGATGTGAAATAAATTTTAAGATGATGTGTTGGATGATGTGATATTATATGGTTGAATGATTGTCTAAGTGACAGGATTTTCCTAAGTGGCCGAATTTGCATTTGCATAATCATTTCATGGCACATGCATTATTTGCCTTTGTGGCGGGTTGCCTTAGTGACATATTGCCTTAATAGAGGGTTATCTTTCTATTGATATGGGATGATTTTGTGTGGTGTCTAATAGATAAAATAGCAAGTGTATAATTTTTTCTCCGTAGTAATAATGAAGAAAGTTCCTCAAATGTCGATCTCAAGGACTACGTATAAATATGGAGTTCGAATTGTTGTTCAATTAAAAAAATACTAGTGTTCGGATTTGTTTTGCTAAATTATGAAGATAATTGCGATTAAAGTAAATAGATATGGTGAACAGTTTTGATAGATATGAGTAACATGCTAGGTAAGGTGTGTGATTCATTCCTATAACAACTATGAATTATCATTGCAATGACATATTTTAAATAATCAATTACCGGTTCTTAATGGTGTTTACTCCTAAGTACTTAGTGAGAAAACCTTTAATCATTCATTCTAAGCCATATGCCCATAGCAATTTACTGATGAAAATAAGCATTATTAAATCAAGAATAGTATGATTTCTAATAGGGTATCCCTAGTCCTAGGTGATATTTAATATAGAATATTCTCATGAAGGCATTATCAATGGAAGTCCAGCCTAATTGTTAATCATACATCAATCTCAATTTGTCCTAAAGAGAAAGCATTAAAATCATCACGAGAATAAATTAATAATGAAAAACAACATAATCATTGCAAATAGAAACTCAAAGTCATTACAAATCCGAATAAGGGACACCCCCTAACATTGAGGGGTTTAGCTACTCATAATATTCAATAAAAATATAGTATTCAGTATAGACATTACAGATAATGGATGGAAAATAGGTCTTCAATTGCAAAAGTTCATGAAAATCTTGATCCCAAGCATAAACTCGAGTTCTTCAGCCTTCAACAATGTTCTTTACCGTCAAAAATCGTCCAACCCTTATGAAATTGCGTCCCTAGGTTAAATAGACACGCTATGGGCATTTTTTTTGCAAAATTTGGGCCTCCATACGCGTATCATACACATATGACATTGAGTGGTTGCAAGGTGATATACGGATGGTACTAGGCTAGCTTCCTGGCAAGTTCATGTATGTGTATACTACGCATATAGGTAGTGGTGTGCATCCTAGCCAGACTGGTATGCGTATGATACTCCTAAGGATAATAACATGCATCCAGACAGATTGATACACATATAGACAATAGCCTTATTTTTTACCCCTTATGTTGGATTGCATACGATACGCCTAAGGGCAGGGCCATACACGTATGACCTAAGTCCATACGCATATGGGCAATCTTGTTGCTTTTTTTGTTTTCTTCTGCTTCAGTACTCTACTCAG
Organism: Vicia faba; assembly: GCA_948472305.1. Lineage (NCBI taxonomy): Eukaryota > Viridiplantae > Streptophyta > Magnoliopsida > Fabales > Fabaceae > Vicia > Vicia faba. Next base: position 14,224 of record CATIWC010003425.1, read on the forward strand.
GTGTTTTAATTTGATCCTTGATCCTCTGTCTCCTTTAACCTGCATCCAACATGATACATATACCAAATGCATAAAAATATCCAAAATAAACTCAAACTCTAGCAAACACTGTCTTGACACAAACTGACTCAAAAGATCAAGAATTTAAGACCAAAGTCATACAATTCACCTAGATTTTTGACAATCAACTGACAAAAACTATAACACAAATAGTGATTGATCACAACCCCAGACTATCTTGTTGCTTGACCTCAAGCAATATTTAGGACAACAGAAGATCATGTTGTTGTACCCCAATTTTTCCCCCTAAGATTCCTCTATCATTTCATACCAACACAATGCAACAAGATCACATTAGGGTTGGTTTTTTCCTCTTTTTCTATCTCCTATCTTTAAGTTTTCTCTTGAGGAATCTCCAAGCACCTTAGTTGTGTATTTTGTATATGTGTTGTTGACTAACTTCTAATCAGAATACAAAAAAATATTTGTCTTTGAATATTTGTGTTTTGTAGGTACTGAGTCAAAACATCTGACAAATAAGGTTTTCCGATATTATTTTCCTAAAATCTCTATTTGCAAAGAAAATAATTAAAATAATTTCATTTTTTTCACTATACAATTGATTGCTCCTAGAGTGCAATCGATTGCACAGAGTGCATTTTGCGCCATTTTTGAAAAAATACATTGATACAATCGATTGAGCCTAGAGTGCAATCGATTGCACGAAGTGAAAATTTTAAAAAATCAGCAATTTCAAGCTTGTCAATTTTGACTCCAATCTTTCATTTTTTTAAATATATATCATTAATTCAAATTTTGGTACCAATTTTTCACTTTTTGAAATATATATCATTAATTTAAATTTTGGTGCCAAATTTTCATATTTTAAAATATATATCATTAATTCAAATTTTGGTGTCAATTTTTCATTTTTTAAGATATATCATTAATTCTAATTTTGGCTCCAATTTTTCATTTTTTGAAAGATATGTCATTAATTCAAATTTTGGATCCAAGAATTAATTACCAAACCACCACTAATCCCAAGCCTAAACTCTATAAATAGAGCCCTCATTTCATTCAAATCTCAAGTTTTTGATAGCTAAATTCACTTTGCTAAAAAATCTCTCACTTCCCTCCACCTATCAAATCCACTCAAAGCTCCATTTTCAAAAAAAGTTAGTGAGTTTTGCATTAAAGCTTACTAATCTTTGAGCTAAACCTTCATCCAAACACTTTTTCTTCATCAATTCTCTACATCCAAGCTTGGGCAATTGATTCTTGGGGATGAATTGAAGCAAATTATTGAAGTTGTTTAGATAACTCTCTAGATCTACCTTTGGTAAGTTGGATTTTTTATCTTTCACAATGTGATCTCTTGTTGATCCTTAGGCTTGATTCATTGAGCATTGTTTTGTGATTCCATTGGTGCTATTTTCTCATAATTTGATGGCATTTTTGTGCTCAATTAAATCCATGATCATAAGGTGTTTGATGGAAAGTTTCAACAAGAATTTGGCCTTTTGAAATGTTGTTTTTCTTATTTTAACAGGGTGCAATCTATTGCTGTAATAGTGTAATCGATTGTCACAGCAAAATTTCACGTTTTTTATTTATAAAAAAAGCACTGATGCAATCGATTGCATCAGTAGTGCAGTCGATTGTAACAGAACAAAAATGCATTTTCTGCTTTGTTTTAGGGCTGTTTTGATCTATCTCTCTTTTTCTACTCACTCCTTTTGATTGTTGATTTAGATTGGAATTTTAAATGTCCAATTTCTCTTTAAATTCAATAGACTTTGGGTATAGATGAAGTTGGATAAATGTTCATCAATTCAAATCTACCAAAGAGTGAATTATTTAATTCATTTTTGGTGCTTTGGATTAATGATATGTTTAGTACTTTAATCCATCTAGATGAGTGATTGAATTTAAAGATGAAAGAAATTTGAGACAGTGATCCAAATTAGCTTATCATTCCACTCCATCTTCATCTTATCCCTTTCTTTTTTTATTTGTGCTACATGTTATGGGATGATGATCTCTATATCATTTGTCCAAACATGAATTACATAGATTGCTATTGACCGACCTCAAAATAGGTGCGACTTCTACATAAGTCCACTTACGATTGCTTAACATAGCGCTAAATTTTGTCCCGATTCTAGAAAATTATCATTCGTGGCCCAAACCTATGTTTGCAAGCCCGAGTATGTTAATGTGAACCCTTTGATCTAATAACATTGAGATTCATTGTTAGGAGGCTTTGGTTATACCAATATTCCAATGAATCTTCATCAATTTTGATCAACGCGGATCACTTAAACATCATTGATCAGTAAATGTTGCCTTGAGGTTTTTTAAAATGGATAATATACTTGACAAAAAGAAAATGCAACTTATTGTTGAGAGGCTTTGGTTCTACCAATCCTCTAATGAGTTCCAAATGCAAGTTTCAAGATGGTCATCCAACTAACCATTAACTTCTAACAATTGACTTTATTTTATGCTTTTATTTTATGCTTTTTACTTTATGCACCATTTATTTTAGCATTTACATTTCATGTTATTTTTCATCTTTGCTCACTTGAGCATTTACTTTTATGTCATTTTTATTTTGATCACTTGAGCTTTTCTTTTCTTTTTGAAGATACTTAATAATCAGCATGAACCATAAAAAACATTAATGATATTTGGACTATTTGGTTACTATCCTTGGTATTATAGAGTATTGGACTTCTTGAAATTAGAATTAGAGACCTTGACCTATGTTGGAGACCTTGTGACCTTAATTAATATTTTGTCTGGAGTTCTTGAGGTTTACCTTAAGACATTGAGTTGTTTGTTTTTTTTATGTGCAGATTATTGTGATTACATACTTAGTTTGTAATATGGAATTCATCTGTATACAATCGTTACTTTGCCCAATTTTGTGAAGATTTAATACACTTTAAGCTTGATTCTCTCAAGAGGTTTAGTATCTTTGCTTGTTTGGTTTCAATCCAAAGAGTGGAAAGTCTATCTTGACTCATAATGTCAAGTATTTACTTCTTGTTGGTTAGATGGTACTTCTCTCTAGCTTTTACCTTATGCTTTAGGATAGTCCCTTCATCTCCTCCCATCTTCTTTAATTTCAAAAATCTTCTCCCTCCTTCTGAAAACTCTTCTTGTTTCTAAACTTGAACCACTTTTATAATAAACTTGGACTTAGGCCCATGCATTTTCAAAACATTTTCATAAATAAACTTCAATCAACTTAATAATACATTGACATTTTTGTGAGAATACTAAAAGTCAATCAATCTCATTCAAACCATTTTGCCATTTTGGCTCTTATCTTTAAAATTTTCTCAAAAGATTAGACTCTTGTCAATCCTTGTAGTGATGCAAACAACTATACTTCTACAATATGTAATGAAATGATATATTTTCCACTTGGGTGTTGAGTGAGGCATTGTTGATTTTAAAATCCAAACCATATCCTCCACTTTAATAAGACGATGCAAATACTCCTTTCTCATTATTATGGGTAGTAAGTATGTTTTCCACACGGACCATGACGATGGTGTCTTATCTCATAAAATTAATCTACACACTTGTGTTTTAAATTTTTTTAAAGGTGAACTACGAGTACCCTGATCCCCTATTACACGGAAGGTGGTATGTAGGAACTAAAGGTTCGCAACCGCGGCGGGTGCAAAAATCATAAAAAAAAATATTTCTTTTCTCACCTCCACCATCTATTTTTATACAACATTTTATAGCCAAAATATACAGATTTTACAAAGAGATTTCTGCGGAGTACCGTAGATGTTTAGGGTGATAATATATTCCCTTTGCATAACCAACCCCCTTACCTTAAATATTTCCCACTCTTTTGGGTTATTCGCTCTTTTCCCATTCCTTTGAAAACAATAAAGCGTGATGGCGATTTTTATTTTGATTTGTACAAGTCTAGTCAAATCCAATGGCTTAGTCTTAAACATTTCTACCGCTACACATATCACCCCCAAATAATTGAAAACTCAATACATACTACAATAACTCTAAGATCTTCTGCGACTCTCTCTTGCTCCTACCTTCAGGTTTATGTTCTTACCGCATTTGATTGTTCCACCACACTTTCACTTTGAAGTACCATTTCACCTTCAAATTATTTCAAACTCTCACCAAGACTCATAAGGTTAAAGTGTTTGCACTCATCATTCACAATATGCAATATCAACTCATAAGCTTGAACAAATTCTCCTTTCATATCAACATGCAAACAACACACACTTTTTGAGGTCTTTCAGGTTGTAACAGGGTTTTGGTTAAGGTGGGATATGATATGGAAAAGTAGATTCAGAGTAAATGTCATTGTTCCTTTCATTGCGTTCATTCCAAAGTATAACTGTTGCAAATATTTAGAATACACCTTTTACTGGTCAACTTAGACTACTCAGTTTTTGGAATTTATTTCTTGTATCCATCTGAGTCTTCTCTTTGGTGAGTGCATTTCTTTGTGAAGTCATTTTTTCATTTTTTTTTCAATTTTTTTCTTCTGTTCTTGATATTCTCTAGAGCACTCACCATGTTTCAATTTTTGTGTAGCTACCCCAAACTTAAATGTTGCCATCCCAATAGCAACCCTAAACTTAGAATAAAATACAATTCCAAAATAAATGACCATTACTTTGAACATGGTAAGGAAGTGTTTGGGGCATAGGTTAATATGATGTAGAGGTAAACACAAACAAATGGATAAATGATTAAATGGGTTTAACAAGGGATACTAATGAAAAGGGATGGCTATAAAGGCTCAAGGGTGAAAACAAACAATGTGTCTCAGTGTGTGTAATAATGCAATTAATATTCAAAAAGAACTTACTAAAACTCTGACTGATAAAGACATACCTGAATAGTCTCTCATGATGAATATTTGTGTTTGCCTTTTTCTAATCTCACCATGTCAGGTAACTCTCACAACTCCATAGTACCTCCTGTGTTATGCAACTTCACTTTCATTTTTGACAAATAGTGTTCCCCCGTTAGTAGAGCTCCAGAAAGTCACGACCAATCATCTTCAGAGGTATCAACAATTTGGGAGATTTCCCATAAAGCATCTAAGCATTTTGTCTGAGTGAACCTTGTCATCCACTATAGCTAGTAATCATCACTTATTCGAAAGAAACAACAATTATATAAACTGAACAAAATTCCATTAAAACTTCAAGCCCAAACCACAATTACAAACATACCAAGTGCAATTAAACTAGAAATCACAATACATCACCTGAAATTAAAATAAACCTAAAATTAAAATAAAATTGATTGGTACCTCCCTTGGTTTCCTCCAAGAAGCTCTAGTTTATTTTCATTAACTTGGCGCTTCATACCCCCTTATTATGAGGGGTATTTCAACTTTCACACCTTGTTGCTTGTTCTTTCCGCAACCAAGAAACTGTCTCGTTCAGAGATAGGGACTACTTTGTGCCTCAAGTCACGTCCTACTTCCATATCCTTACCTTGATGTCGCTTTTTCTTCTTTCTCTTATCTTTTTGAATGGATCTTCGAGTTTTTATGAATGTTGTAGCTGAAGAGGATAACACCCTCTGAGAGGTTATGCTTGAGACTTTTTCTGGTTGTGGTCTTGGGACATGGATTTCCCCCCATGTCCTAATCATGCCAACTGAGGAACAATTATCTTTTTCTTCCTTTGTCTTCTTAATCTCAAATACCTTCATAGTTATTTCCTCATCATATGATTTTAAAGTCAGGGTGCCTTTTTCCACATCAAAATTACATCAACTTATAAGTAAGAACGATCGACCAAGAATAAGCGGTGTATCTTCATCTTCACGAGTGTCCATGATCTCAAAATCAACCGGAAAGCTAAATTTATCAATTTTCATAATTACATCTTCTGTTACCCCATATGACCGCTTTATTGTATCAACAAATTTTAAATTTCTCCCTGTATCACTCACCTTTATAATACCCAACTTTTGAAAGATAGATAATGACATATGGCTCACACTAGAACCTGAGTCAATGAGAACCTTCTTGAAAGTCATGTCTTTTATAGTGCACGGGACTGTGACAAATCCATGATCCTTCTTCTTGTTTGGGATTCTCATATCTGGTGATATTGCATTACACTTATCATTACAGGGTACCTGTCCATCTTCTATTGGTCTTTTTTTTTTAAGTATTACATCCTTCATAAATTTTTGGTACATGGGCATTTACTCGAGTGCTTCAAAGAAAGGCACGTTGATCTCTAACTTCCTGAACAATGTGGCAAATTTCTCAAAATTCTTTCCCTTTTGGATCCTTCTTTGTTACTCTTGGAGGGTAAGGTAGCTTAATCACCGGTTTAGACTCCTTTTATTTTTTCTCTTCAGTTGGCTTTACAGGTGGTATAACTTTTTCTAGTTCTTTCTTATCTTATCTAACTTCCACCTCTACATCTATAACATGGTCATCATATTTTGCCTTCTCTTCTTTATCTTTAGCAATTTTTTGACTTCTTGTTGTGACAACATTAACATTCTTATGATTTTTTGGATTTCCATGTGCTTACAGTGATAAGTGTTATAATATCTGGCCTACTTGAACCTCCAAATTCTTAATTGATGTTGTGGTGTTCCTTTGATTGTTCCTCGTCTCTTCTTAGAATTGGGAAGTTTGGGAAACCATCTTTTCAATAGCTACCTCCCAATCTGCCTTCTGTAGAGCTTGATGCTGGTTTTGAACATTTCCATGTTCTTTCCAGGAGAAATTTGGATGATTTTTCCAACCTGGATTATAAGTATTCAAATAGGGATTATTATGCTTCAAGTATTTTATCTCTTCAATTTGTTGTGCAGTCGCAAGATAATACATAGCAAAATGAGGTCCACCACAAATTTCATAACTCACAGTCTGAGCAGTTTGAATTTGAGCTACTTGTTGGGTACCTATACTCAATGCCTTAAGTCTTTTTTTGACTTCAGTTGAAATGTGTTCTTCTAGCTTAATGACCAGAGTATCCAACTTCAAATCTATTACTCCTTCTGGTTTGCTTGTGCACCTGTCATACAACTCCAAATATTCATTTGTCGCAATTACTTCAATGATCTTTTTAATACAAGTGGTTGTTGCAAAGTTGAACGAGCCACTGACTGATGTATCAATCAACCGCTTAGTCTTCAATTGAAGACCATTAACAAACATCTGCATTTGTTCAGTCTCGTCCAAATTATTAGTAGGGCAAGCGACTAGGAGCCTTTTGAATCTTTTGTAAGCATCTCCTAATGACTCACCCTTTCTTTGCTTGAAGTTTAGGATATCATATCTTTTTCTCAAGAACACTGATGCTAGAAAGTACTCATTCAAGAAAGTTCTTTCCATATCTTCCCGAGAAGTAATACTGCCAGATGGAAGAGAATAAAACCTCTCTTCGGCATCTTCAGCTAAAGTAAACGGGAACATTCTCAACTTTGTTGCTTCATCAGTTTGTCCATTAATCTTTAAGATGGCACTCATAGTCAGATATATTTGCAGGTGTTTATTAGCATCTCCATTTACCTTTCTAGTGAAAGGTTTCCTCACAAGGTGAGTAATTATGCTAGGATGCAGTTGAAAATTGGGCACATTCACCGGTTGGTTTACAATTGTCAACCTACCACCTGGTGCATTTTCCCTACCATAGTCACCAAGGAGTCTCTAAGGTGCCGGTGGTTCTTCAACCATAATTTCTAATTCTTTTTCTGACTGTGAATCTGAATGGACGAAGATTTTCTCTTCTTCGGAGTCTAGTCTTGCTAATCTAGCCTGTTTGAGCCTCGCGCATAAAGTTCTTTCAATTTCTGCGTCAAAAGGAAAATCAACTGAGGGTTCTCCTCGCATACAAATATCAGAAACATATTAGTAAATAAAATAACAGGAATTAAAATTTTAGTTGCAGAGCAACAAAATTTCAATAGAACTAAAATTAAAACTTTGTATTTTGGAAGTCCCCCGACAACGGCACCAAAAACTTGATCGGTAAAATAACAAGTGTACTATTTGGCCTCTGTTGTAATAATGAGGAAAGTTCGCCAAACATCGATCTCAAGTACTGCATGTAAATGTGGAGTTTGAATTATTGTTCAATTAAACAAAAACCAACTTTTAGATTTGTTTTCTTAAATTATGAAGATAATTGTGATTAAAGTAAATAGATGTCAACTCAATTATATATGAACAAAATTAAATCTAATGAGAAAAATTTGAAATTCGATTCGACAATTAAATCTTTGAATCAGGTTCATAAATCTAATGAGCTGAATATGAACAAAAAATTAAGTTCGTTAACTAAATGAGCTGAATATGAACTATGTATAGTTTGACTTGTTAGGTTCATGAGTCAACTCAATTATATATGAAAAGAATTATATTGTCTTTAAGAGTAGATTTAAAGATTTACTCTAAATATTAGTCTTATATTTTATTTTAATCTAACAATTTTAATTGATGATTTATATTCTCAAGTGAGTAAAATATTTCTAAAAATGGTTATACAAATAAAATCAACATCATATAATTATGTAATTTTTAAATTATTATATTTTTCAAGACAAAGTTAAATTCCAATCTGATAACTTTTAGAGTGTGTTGGATGAGGTAATTGAAATTTTTTAATGAATTTAAAATTCTAAACAATTTAAATGATTAAATTGAAATTCATTCATTTTTAAATTCTTTTGTTTGAATAGAATATTAAAATGATTCATTGTTAAATATTTGGAGTCATTTTCATACAATTTAAAATTTTTGGGTCAAATTAAAAATATGAAAAATAGGTATCAGTTTGCAATTTTTGAAAATTTGAAGGGACCAATTTATAAAATTTAAAAATATTAGAGATTTATTTGCATTTTTTTTTAAATTTTAGAGGTTAATTTAAAATTTTCATAATATATGAGGATTATCTTGCAAAATTTGAAAATTAATACTCCTTAAACAATTTAGCATTTGCATTATATAGAATGAAGAAGTAATTTCAAAATTTTTACTTTTTTTTTATAATGAAATTCTTTATTTTTTTTAGTGCCATTGGAATTTCTATAAATTTAACTTGAATAAAATATTTCATAAATTTACATAATTTTAATAATTTTCCATATCTTATATCTGAAAAATGAATTTTGGTCAAATCATTTTAAATTTCTTAAAAAAATTATTTTTTCTCATTAAAATGTTTCATCCAAACACACTCTTATTTTATTTCAATATTTTCTTCTTAAAATAATATTAATTTAAAATGTCAAATATATAAAAAAATAGACTTAAAAAAAGGCTTTTAAATCCGTGAAGTAAGCGAGCCGAACCTAACGATATGAATCTAACGAGTCAAGCCTGTTAAATATGATTAGATCTCAACCCAAAAAGCTAGCTTAAAGAATGAGATTATCCCCCATATATTTATTACATTCGACAACCCGAAAACCTAAGCAATGTGGAACTTCAAATAAATTTCAACAACACAATTACCAACTTTAACACCCACCCTCACGCCTAGCGTGGGCATGAGCCAAAAAGTCACATTGCAATCCTTAACCCGACTCTGATACCATGTTAGATATATTTGGATATCAACCCGAAAAAATAGCTCAAAGGGTGAGGTTGCCCTCACGCTTAGTGTAACACCCCATTTCTACCCAACGAATTATATAAAATCAGAGTTACAAAATTTCCAACAAACAAATGGAATGCTACACTTTCAACTTAGAAATAACGATATTCAATCACCTATAGTTCAAATACATAACACATAAAATTCAGACGAACCGATAATAACCTGTTTAGTCTTTAAAAATAAAACAACTTTCGTTGCTACGCAGCGGATTCACAAATTCAACTAAAAATATCATAACATCTTGTCCAACTCAAAATGACTTTAAGACAACAAGTCTTTAATGAAAACAACTTAAAAGTTCGGCAACATAATGAAAACCAACAATAAAGAAAACACGCGTTCATCACCCCCCAAGTGCTACGTATAAAAGCGACAACACCGACTCGAGCTAACGAAGGTAACAACTATTCTTCTTGATTACCTACACATTACCGACAGAGGGAAACATTCAAACAGAAGGGATGGGATATCGAACTATATAATTGAGTGTATGATAAACAATTTTATTATATCAGATTACATAAAATCACCACTTCACAACTTTCAACCAACATCAATCATCACAAGCCAACAACACAACATGTTAAATATACAACACAAAATGAGACTCGTTACAATGCACATGCATGTGGTACCAATAGAGCAAAACTCCAAACTTAGAAATCTTCCAATTAATAGAGGCGCCAACAAGGCATAAGCCTTCAACTTAATTTTTCAATCCAAACAAACTTACCGGGCATCAACTCCAACTTGATATGCTATGCATGCGACACAATATGAATATCAGAATGACAACAACAAAATTCCATAGCAACGCAATAACAAACCAATATTGGCCATAAGCCTACAACTTAATATTTTTCCCATAAATAGAGGCAATTCAACAAGATACAACATCACCTGCAAATTCACATTGTTCAACAAGGAACACAATACCACAAATCAACCAAAATTTACTACAACCAAACTACATAATTATTCAGACTATTACGATTATTTTTGGTTAATTAATTATCTAAATGCTTATTTCTAATTACAAAACTCTTAAAATTATTTTATTAATAATATTAACTCGTTGTTACTATTACTATTATTATTATTATTATTATTATTATTATTATTATTATTATTATTATTATTATTATTATTATTATTATTATTATTATTATTATTATTATTATTATTATTATTATTATTATTATAATGAAATGTATATACACATATATTAGTAATTTGTTAATTTGAAATGTATATACACATATATTAGTAATTTGTAATACTGAAAGTGGTTTTTCAATTGATCTATAATTTACGCTACATTATATACCACCAAAATCTTATTCTCAATCTAACTCATATAAGTCATAGTACCATAATTTAATTGGCATAGGAACATGATATATTGTCTTAGTTTGGATTTGACGCTACAGTTAACTATATATGCCAATTTGTTTTTTAAAGATAAAATTAGAGTTATACTTTCACAAAGTAATGCTAAAAGGTGTAAGCTCTATTATTAATTAAATAAGTGTATACTAGTAAACATGAAATGCTATCTCAATTTCACCTAATGCCACTTTGCTACAATATCCAAACATATAGACACTTATAATGTTTCACTACAGTATGCCCTAGACATGGCAATATAACCCATACCCGTGAGTACCCGCCCTAAATTTGACGGGGAAAACCCGCTTTGACTGGGTTTGGGTTTTCCCCGATTTCAAAATATAGGGACGGGGCAGGTAATGGAGAGTTGTAGTATCCACCACAAACCCATCCCCGAACCCGCTCCGTTTATTATTATTATTATTATTATTATTATTATTATTATTATTATTATTATTATTATTATTATTATTATTATTATTATTATTATTATTATTATTATTATTATTATTATTATAATATATGATTTAACAATATATGCCGCTACAGTATCACAATTATATGCCGCTACAATATTCTAATTTGTTAAATCTATCTATTGTTATAACTTCTTGGTTTTAGAAGAAAAAAATATAAGTGATAACGTAAATGGTATTATTTCCATTTACGTTAGGTGAAATATTAACTAGTGGTATTATTTCCCTCTTTGAAGATGGAGAATAGGATTTAGAGAAAGAAAGAAGACAATATTGGTGTTGGCCACTTTCTATTTTTGTTAGCAATTTACATAGACAATGATGTTTAATATTTTTAGTTTTTATATTTTGGATTATTTGGTTTGTTAATTTAAAATATTAATTGTATGGTTGATAAATTAATACCTTTGTTAGTATTTTATTATTCGAAATATATATTTAAAATTCTTCGAGATTGTATTTTATATTTGTAATATAAGTTAATATATGTTAAGATTGAAGCAGGTTTTAGGTTCGGGGTGAATTTTAGGTTTGGGGAAGCTTTTGGGTTTGAGACATATTTTAGATTTGGGGGCGGGACGGGGATCCCCGAACCCATTTGGGGCGGGTTTGAGATTCAATTATTTATCCCCGACGGGGATTGGGGCGGGTAACGGGGATTTATCTTGAATTCGGGTTTGGGTTTTGGGAATACAAAAGCTGTCCCCGCCCCGTCCCGTTGCCATGTCTAGTATGCCAAACATATAGGTACTAATCATATACCACACTATCACTTTATTAATAAGCCTACCACCAATTTCTGCTACTTATTTTAATTTATTCTAATGGCATACTACTACAATTGATTAAATAATTTCCATACTGATAATAAATCATAATTTAGCAAAGATGTATTATTATTTGGAAAACTCCAACTTATCCTACTGACAACTCTAAACATGTCGGAATTACACAAAACAATTAAAAATGACTTTAATGATATGAAATAACTCTATTGATAACTTTAAAAACATTATTGACAACTCTAACAACCTCATTGACAACTCCATTGATAATTGTAACAACTTCATCGAAATTGAAAATAACTTAAATTAGCTAAATAATCCAAATAATTATCTCTAACTCAAAACTCCTAAAAATTATTATATTAATAATACTAAATCATTAACATAATAATAATAATAATAATAATAATAATTATTATTATTATTATTATTATTATTATTATTATTATTATTATTATTATTATTATTATTATTATTATTATTATTATAATGAAATATTTTATATTATAAAGATAACAATACAGTAACATGTTGTATATTTGTAATCATAGGGATGTAGTAACATGGGAATGAACTATCAAATTATCATGGTTTCATTGTTTTTAAAACACATGCCGCTACAATGACTGGAAACGAATTGACGCAAACAATATATACATGAGTAAACAAAGTAGTTACTGCATCTACATCTCTCTATTATCGAAACCATGTATCTATATGAATGAAAAGTGATCATACGGATACCGGTACAAAATTATACGAATTAAATCACACTAATATAATAACAACAAAATCAACAACACATCAGTTTTTCCTAAAAGACATAATTCGTCATATTTAAGGATTGTTCATCAAAATCTAACAATTTTAAAATCATAGGAATTAAGAATTTCAACCTAAACATGTTTTTATCCATCATATATTATCATACAATCTCAATAATCATATGAGAACCCACATACCATTCATCACATATCCTATTATAGAGTCAGAACCCCACTCTTACCTTGGATTGAAGGTTGCTCTAACTCTCCGATTGCACCTAACTTTGTCTCCTCTTTGCACTTCTACGTATCTATTCCAAAACTCTTATTTTCTTCTTTTGCCAAAACCTATTCTTCTTTCTTTCGACTGATACTTCTATTATTTATAAAGTAACTAATATAATAATATAACTACTATACTATTATTCTTATTTTGCCTTGTGGGCTTAAATTTCCACACCTCCCTTTCTACTACTTCTAACATTAAAATAGACTCACATAAATAATAATAGTATTACTCAATATTAATCATACAACTTAATCAACTAATTAATTCAACTAAGAACGACACAACTTAAATCAACATTTCACAACTTTGAAAATTTAATTGGAAAAATATTTGATAATATTTAATTAAATAATTAATTAAATATTGGACGTTACACGTAGCGTGAGTCTAGGTAAAATGCCCATATTCCCATCCTGAATCTCTCTGAGAACCTTAACAGGCTTCATAACAACATGAGACAGACTCTCCAGAACATCAGAGTGCTTCCCAACAAGTTTGTATCTTACTCTTGAGAGCGTTGACTAGGCCAGCCTGATCTTCATCATTGAGAGTGAAACTTAGATCTGAGATGTTGAAAGCTTATTTGTTGTTAGTCATTGAGAAAACGAAGAAGAAGAGAGGAAAAAAAAAGCAAAACCTAGAAGGAAAAAACATATTTAACATAACCGACTTATTAGTGAACTTATAACGAATAGAGTTTAAGTTTTAAAAAAATTTCGTATCGAATCCGAATCGAGATTTGAACTGAACAAATTCTTAACGAGTCAAGTCAAGCTCAGACGAATTAAATGATAATAATTATATAAATTATTAATATAAAGTTCAATATTTATTTATAATTAGTAATTATGGATTAATATTTATGTATTAACATAGAGAAATTATTAATAATCTTTTAAAAATAAAATCAATATAACCAAAAAAAAATCTAGAATCAATTTTTATTGATGGGAAGCTACCACTATTTGCTTTAAGTTTGATGCTTTCAAACCTTAAACTAAATCTGAACCAATTGATTTATATTTAAATATATTTATTCAAAAATAAATTAAACAATAAATTTAAATATTAAAATTAATTTAATTAAAAAATAACATTTTTTTTTATAGTTTTAAGTAAAATAATTTTAAAAAATTAAATTAAATTTTATTTCATTGGAATAAAATATGTTTTTTTTTTTTTTTAACTTTACACTTTTTGAATTACTCTTACATCCTCCAAAGTAAAATCTAAAATATACTTAACCATTTTTTTTATATTCTACTTTAAATAATATTTGCAGTGTAGATATTTCTATTTATTTTAAGCTGTATGGGTCCAGAATAATTGCTTTTTTCTGTTCTTTTTTCCTAAAGAAAAGATAAATTTCAGCATTACCTTTCCAAAATTGAGCCTACTACACTATATAGCTTTGTTACTAGCTATCCTTCATTAAAGAGAAAACTGGTCAGAACCCTAAACACAAAGCACTTTTTCACTTTAACTTTTTTCCTTTTATCGTGTTTGATTATTACATAAATCGTTATTTATATAGGTATTATATATTTCAAAGCCAAAAAGGCTGGTTAAAGTCTTAAAGGGTACTTTCGTTCATATATTAGAAACAGAAAAACAACAAAATTATTTATTATATAAAACTATCTTTATTACTTTTTCGCTTTTAGTTACTTTTATTTATCTCTTTTTTCTAGAACTTTTACAGAATTTCAAATTTCAGTTTACTTAAACATGAGTTCTTCTGTTAATTAAAAAAAAAGAAAAGTTTTTGATGATTAAAAAATAGTTAAAAGTGAGTGGCAAAAAATATTTTTCTTAATAGGTTGTCCTATTTGGGCCCTACAAAGTACATGGGCTAGTCTTTTTAATGGGCCATGTGAGTACAGTAAATGGGCTGAAATAGTACTTTCCAGACCTAATGTTGGTGGCTAGCATTATATTGGCCAACGTATAGTTTTGGCTTTGCATACATCAAATCACATTTACAAACAAAATTTGACTAATCAAAGAAAAAGGCAAACACATATTGAAAATGACACTTAATATATTATACAATGATGGTGAAGTGTTTTTTTTTTACATGGTTAATTTAGAAAGGTTCGATAAAATTTTTAAGGTTCAATTTAAAGTATTCTTGTTGAAGGATAGAAAATATGTTGAGTCTCGTCCATACTTTTTTGTCCATAATATTAAAATTATCGCTAATTCAATAAATAATAAACTGTGACTAATTTTGTCGTTAAATTATAAAAATTGTCGCTAAATTGCAAGAGAAACTAAAAAGTATGAATGAAAAATATTATGAAATCATTCTCTGAAGAAAATATTTTAAGGGACTAAACACGAAATTTGAAGTATTTAAAAGGACTACAAATATATGTAACTCTTAAAAGAATTTGTGTTAACTCCTTATTTACTCGGTCAAACTATGTTAGTTATGGTGTTGTGTTGGTTAGCGCGAGAATCCTTGTTTTTTATTTATTTTTAATTTTAATGATTTAGTGGGTGTTATTAACCTCCGATAAAGATAACCCCACAAACTAACTCTAAAATTAGTGGTTCAAATTAAAAAAATGTTTTGAAATAGCTGGGGTTTTTGACCCCTCTAAAATAACTCCCGCTAAATGGACGAATAAACTGTAATCAAATTTTGAAATGCCTACCGTGCATTAAATAGCGGGGTTTTTTAACCCACTAAAAAATAAAATAAAAACTTTCACGTAATAAACATATCAACGAGGTTGAGCTTCAATAACTTTAGGGCGCCAAAGTCACATTGATTTTGTGTCTCTCATGGTAGGCGGTTAGTTATGATCATTGAGTGTTAAACATCACAAAGAGAAGAATTTGCAATCATTTTTGTTAATAATGGTGTGATCTTTTGAATTGAGTAGTTCCGTTGCAAAACAATCATATGCACAAGATGAGGTTAATGATTTATAAAAGTTAAAAGAAAAAAAAGAGATTGTAACATCATTTTCTTTGAAAGTGCACCGAACTTTTGCAAGTGGTATAGCTTCCTTTCATTTTCACTTTATACTTTTGTTTGATCTGCAAAGTGAAAGCTGGATTCAATAATGGATATGTTTGTGACAAAAGAGAGTTTCAAATCCAATGCATGATTCTTTTTGCTTTACTTTGACTGGAGAAAACATTTTTGATATAAGCAAGTATAATTACAAAACTCAAAAATAAATTTATTTATCATTTTAATGGATGATTCTTGAATTGTTAATTTTGTCTACGACCGTGTGTTACATTATGTAAAATATTTGTTTTTGTAGTCATGCAAATTTAGGAGTAGAATTAATTTTATACATTACCCCTGCACAATAAATAATTTATAAATTTTATAGGAGAACGCACTCATATTAATGAGTCATCATAAGGAATTAATATTTAAATTGCGTCAAACATTCATTTAAATGTCAAAGACTCACTCGCCTATATAAATAAGAGACACATTATATATTTATCAAAAAATTTAAGGTGATAGATCTATGAGTCCTCTCACTTATAAAGTACTCAACTTTCACTTTTCTAAACAATATACACACTTGTTTCTCCACAATCTTCCCCTCAAGTGTGACTTTATTTACTATACTGTCCTCAAACGGAAATTCTTTCATCCTTGTGCTTGTTTCGTCATTGAAAGACACCCTTACCCGTCACAGACACATCAACGAGACATGCTACCTGACCACCATCATGTCAGGAAGACTTTCGATACAAGGAGTCGGTTCCTTACTCGAACAATCAACTATGATACCATCGATCGTTCATCACGAGGAGGGAACATTCATATTGGGTCAAAGACTCACCTAAAGGTCAAAGACTCACTCAAGAAAGTGAGAGAGACACCACATACTGTTAGCTGAGAATTTCGACGACATATGACATTGAAGAAAATAAAGAAAGTCAAAAGAAGTTTAACTGCGAAAGAGAATATGAGAATATTTCATAAGGGATTTCGACTGACCAAATTATAGACAGTTTGATTATGTTAAGCAATGAAGAAAGTATTATTGCGGAATATAGGATACTTAAAGAAAATTCAAGTTTTAAACTTGAATGTTTCGACATTTCATGTTGTTATTTTGGCGCTTCGAATTGAAGAAGGATTCAAATTCAAATGGATTGATCTTACCCAGAAGGACGCGTGAAAGCCTGACGATTCGAAGAAGCATGCAAGACTCGAATGTGGCACTGGTGCAGAAAAAGACAGTTAGGTCAAATTAGTATAAATTAGGATTTTTATATTAGGATTCAATGTGTTCACGTTTGTACAAATCACTCATACAAACTCGAAGTACCAGTGTTAGAGAAAAGAATCATTGAGAATATACATATAAAAACACCAATTTATATTCAAAGTCATTTACATTTAAATCAAGTCTTTTACTTTTCGTTTAAGTTTAAGTCGAATTCTTTATATTCCAGTTTTATTTTAAAACCTTTTTTGCCTTTATCTTCAAGCCTTTGTCTTTACTTTTACCTTCATTATATTTATTTTTTCGACATAGAACAAATATCCAAAAACACTAGTAAAACAACTTTAGAAACATGTCATATGATCAATCTAGTCGATCCTACGAGTAACCAACAAATTATCTCTGTTTTAGAAGACTGACGGCTGTTTACCAAATTTCACGGTAAACAAATTGGCATGCCCAGTGGGACAAGTGTCTAAGTTTTGTCACAAATTTTTGTATTGTGTTGTGTTCTTCGTTTCAATTGTTTAACATTGTTGTATGAGATTAAGGTGTGGAAAATTAGCCAAAACTAGCGAACATATACCAAAAAGAAAGTACACTAGGAAGATGGTTAACCCACCAAGTAACAATGGAGAACAACCATCCCCTTCGACAGGGGAAAGTACAGATGCATTATCTACAACAGAATGTCAACATCAAGCAAATACGACATAAATTTCGACAAATTCTTTCAGCGGTCCAGTTTTATCCCCAATGCATACGCATGGTTCCCCAACAAACACAAGACCACCATGGACAAATAATTTCGGGCATTTTGTGTCTGAATTCACAATTCCAATGAACGATCGCAAATAGATTTATAGCATGTCAACATCTATGATGGCAAGCCTAAACAATAGTGCATCCATATTTCCTGACTCAAGAATGTCAACATTTTCACCACTACAAGGATCAAGATCAAGAATTACTAACATGGGTCAAAATGTCCCACCCCCAGGATTTGCTTCCCAATTACCTAACCTAACAACGAATTATGCAGCGACATTTCAACAACAAATGGATGACAGCAATCACGAAATGGCTGGTGTTCTATCCCAATAAATGGGTACAATATTTAACATGTTGATCCAAAGTGTTACTCAAACCAACCAACAAAATACCCAAATAAATCAGTAGTTGGCAGCGCAGATGGCGCGAATTGCAGATTTCTTTGGCGCTCCCCAAGTCCTAATTTGACAGGCCCGTCAAGATTGGATGAGAGAAAACCAAGGGTTAGTAGTCGAATAGGATCCAACAATCAACCAAATGCAACCAATTGCATAGAATGTTGGGGAAGTCAATCAAGGGCTCAAATTCGAACAACCCAGGGTCGAACAAGCCACACCAAGAGAAATCCCAACCCAAAGGGTTGTGATGGTCAACAAAAACTAGGATGCAAATGAAATCCTTCAGCGTGTCCGACAAGACGAATACCCAGGGGAAAATAATCTGGCAGCCATGGTCGAAAGAATAATGGCTCGAAACGGGGTAAATATAGGCCTTCGAAGGCCAAATTACGCATCCCCTTTGTTTGAGTATGTTCTACAGTCTGAATTACCCAGGGGTTGGAAAGTCCTAAAGTTCATAAACTTTTCTGGTGACACCAGTGAATCTACAAAAAATGCTTTTACATAGTTCAATGCCCTCCTAGCGAATTACATCCATGATTATACTCGCTTAGAGAGGTTATTCCATGGGCAGTTTTACATGGGACAATCGAAGATTTGTCTCAAAGAATTGGCTAGTATTAAGAGAAAGTTTACTTAGCCAATTGATGATTACTTAAACAGGTTCCATTTATTGAAGGCAAGATGCTTTACACATGTTCCTGAACATGAGTTGGTCGAAATGGTCGCAGGTGGTTTGAATTATTTCATTCGAAAGAAGTTAGATACCCAATATCTAAGGTACATGGCCCAATTAGCAGATAGAGTTTGACAAGTCGAATGTTTGAAGGCTGAAAAGGCTAGGGCGAATAAAAACAATAAAAAAGAAAGGGTGGCATATGTCGAAGCCGAAGAGGAGGAACAAGAGATCTAAAGTGACCATATAGGTTTTGAAGAAAGCGAAGTGGATTTGGCTGAATTAAAGCAAGCATCACCTTATTCCTATAAATGCTTAGCCCTTTCGAATGGGAAGAATCTCGTTGAACCAGAGAAGAATGATAAATTCCCTAAGAAAATATACACTTTCGATGTAACAAAGTGTGATGAAATTTTTTATTTATTGGTGAAGCATGGCCAGATGATTGTGCCACCTGGCGCTAAAATTCCACCGTTAGAACAACGTAAGAAAATAGGATTTTGCAAATACTATAATTTTTTAGGGCATAAAACCTCATAGTGTTTTCTTTTCAGGGATCTAATTTAGAATTCTATCACCAAAGAAAGATTGAAGTTTTGTGAGAAGAGTAAGATGAAAGTCGATGTTGACCCTCTGAGGTGGAAGAGACTAACTATTTTGAACTTGAAAATACTAATATGGTGGAGGCTACTAAAGGCTTTGTCACCAAAGATGTTGAGGGCAAAACTGCTGATAGTTTTATTCCAAGTGCTGATATGGAGAAGGCCGCTGAGGGCCTTAGAGTCAAATTTGAAGCAACCAAGATCACTGATGGTCCTAGCCTTGAAGTTAACATGGTAGAAATGAACCAACATGCCGAGGAGGACCAGGTGAACAAGGCATACCCAGAGTCAAGAGAGAGTCTGGTATATTTTCTCATTCGATGCCAGAAAAAACACTTCGAAGCCTTGATGTGCTCAAGGTTCAGCTCAGTGTATGATTGAAAGGCTGCAGAAAACTATGAGAGGGTGCACTTCAATCGAAAGAGGGGGAAATTGAGAGACACCAGAAGTGGATCCGTGTTCGACAAGCGTTGGATCCCTTGAAGGCTGGATAGTCCTTACCTCCAGGTGAATCGAAAGGCGACATTCAAACCACCTGCTAATGTTCCAAATGACAAGTGGGTGAAGCCAGTACAAAATAGAGGACAGGGCAGGAGAAATGGAAGAGCTTCAAATTTTGAAGATGTTCGTCCATTGCATACAGGAAGGAATTCCAAGTGTCAAAGTAGAAAGCTTACCAGTCTGAAAACTATAAAGGAAAGCACCCAATGTCAAGGTCTCAATGGAGGAGACACTAGAGACTTAAGAAGGCCCAAAGGGAATTGGCTACAAATGATATGGGAGATTCAAGAACGAATCAACTCCCTCCTCCAAACAAAGCAGAAGAGAGACAACTAGGGGGGAGAAAACTCTTTTCCCTAAAGAAGGAAAAAAAACTAGTGAAAAAAGATAAAAAAAGTCCATAGAGGACGAAGAAATGCTGACTGACAACTTCAACTCAGAAGACAAATTATTTCTGGGTTTAACTGCAATGTGGTATCTGTATTTCCACATGAATACAATTAAGTGACTGAGGCCAAAGAAGATTAAATGGTCAATGAAGTCAAAATGGCCAGGCATAGGTCAGTTTTTTACTATGTTATGAACAATGAAGCGGTGGAAGAACAAAATGCATTCTTTGAATGCCCAAATTCAGGTATGCAAAATCATCTCAAACCCTTGTTCATTAGGGTAAAGGTGTGGAACATGGGGATAAACAAAATCCTAGTTGATGGAGAATCAACAGTTAATCTGATGCCACAATGCATGCTCCGAAAGATTGGGATGTTTGATATGGACCTCAAACCTCACAATATGGTCCTATCAAATTATGAAGGAAAATTGGGTCACACCTTGGATGTAATCCAATTTGATCTCACTGTGGGATCCATTATAAGACTCACTGTGTTCATGGTGATTGCATCGAAGGAAAATTACAATTTGTTTTCGGCCGTGAATATATTCATGGCGTGGGGGCGATTCCATCATCATTGCACCAAAGGGTAGCAATATGGAGAGAAGATGGGATTGTGGAGAACATAGAGGCAGATCAAAGCTATTATATTGTGGATATCAACCATGTCGATAGGAGAAACTTCAATAGGAATTTAGCCAACATAGGCCCATATACTCCTACAGATGCTACATACTCCCCAATGAATAATACTCTCTACTTCCTCACACTACACCCAACCCAAGGCTTTCAGTGGGATAGGGAAATAATGGGGAAGAAAATGACGTAGAGGGAATACCTGGACTTCGACCAACTGGCTGGAGTGATAAAGAAGGTAATGATGTATGAGTCAAATTACTTCAAAAATATTTTGATTTACTTAGCCGAAAACAAATTAAAAATGGCCTTGGAGGCTGAAGTAAAATATATGGTTGTCGAAGCCATTGATAAAGAAAGTCACACAAAGGGACCTGGGATAAACTTAAAGCCAGAGCCCGTTGACGAAATAAAATCCATGGAAGAAAAAGACCGGAGGCTAGATATAATATATGACGAAGAGCCTTTGGGATTCGATAAGGGTCCAACAACACAAGCTGCCAAAATAATGGCAAAAGATCCTCTCGATGAAATTGATTTAGGCGATGGGTCCACTAAAAGACCCACATACATCAGCGCCAAACTCAACCCAGAAACGAAAGACAAAGTGATTCAACTGCTGAAGAAATACAAGGATTGCTTTTCTTGGAAATATGATGAAATTCCAGGGTGGAGCAGAGATCTGGTTGAATTGAAGTTGCCTATAAAGGATGGCAAGAAGCGCAATAAGCAGACTCTAAGAAGATTTTATCCAGATATTCTTTCAAAGATAAAGGAAGAGACCGAAAGACTCCTCCGATGCAAATTCATCAGGAATATAAGGCATGTCAAATGGAATGCAAACATAGTACTTGTGATAAAAAGAATGAATCCTTAAGGGTTTGCATTGATTTTCATGACTTAAATTCTGCAACCCCAAAGGATGAATATCCAATGCATGTGGCAAAAATATTGATTGATTCAACCATATTCTATGAGTATCTTAGCATGCTTGATAGATACTCTGGGTACAATCAAATTTTCATTGTTGAAGAAGATGTGCCCAAAACAGCTTTTCGATGCCCAAGGGCATTAGGCACCTACAAATAGGTGGTTATGCCTTTTGTATTAAAAAATTATGGGGAAACTTACCAAAGGGAAATGAATTCTATATTGCATGATTTCATTGAGACTTTCATGCAGGTGTACATTGATGACATAATTGTAAAATATGTGTCAGATGAAAGTCATTTGGATCACCTTCGACAATCATTTAAAAGAATGAGGAAACATGGGTTGAAGATGAATCCCCTTAAGTGTTCCTTTTTTTGTGTAGGCAAGTGATTTCCTGGGCTATGTGGTCCATAAGAAGGGAATAAATATTAACCAAAACAAGACGAAGGCCATAATGGAAGCGAAAGCGCCATCGACGAAGAAAGAGTTGTAGTCTTTACTTGGGAAGATAAATTTCTTGAGAAGATTCATCTCAAATTTAAGTGGATGCACTCAAGCCTTCGCTCCCCTTCTACATTTGAAACAAGGAAGCTTTGAATGGAGGCAAGAACATCAAGAGGAATTTAACAAGATCAAGCAATATCTTGTTCAACTTCCATTGTTGGCACCACCTTGTAGGAATAGATGTATGATATTGTACATATATGCATCATATGTAACAATAGGAAGTATGCTTGCTTAAGAGGATGAAAATGACATCGAAAGAGACATTTACTACCTTATTCGAGTACTTAATGATGTAGAGACTAGGTATAGTGTAATACGGTGGGAGAACTGACTTTTGGTTTTGCGTTTTATCACAAATGTTGCGGATAGCAAGAGTCTCCACTGACTTTTCTTTTATCCAATAACGAAAAGGGTGAAAAGAACAGAAAAAACCTTTTGAGAAACTTTCTGAGTAAGGGGGGTAGGTTATGAAAAGGGAAGGTGTTAGCACCCTTTTCATCCGTAGTTATCTACGGGCTCTTAATCGCTAGCTCACTTTTTGAAGATGCTTTGTGTTCGTGTTTGAAAAATATTTTGAAAAGATGCATAAGTTCAGCAAACTTTGTAATGATTCTCGTATCGTTGAGAATGCATACAAGGTGTTTGTCTTTGAATTCTTTTTAGGAAATAAAGTGTATGGGTGAAAAATGTTTTTTGATTTGTGAGCAAGTGACTAAGAGCTACCTACCTAATCAAAAGGCCATTGTTATTTTCCTCCTTTCTTTTAGATAATGCTATCCTACCATTAGTTAGTAGGGAGCCCTATCATTGGATGTTTGAGGGACGGGTTTGGGTCATCATATAGTTACGAAGGAAACTCGTAGGACACTTTAGAAATTATCCTAAGGGACTAAGATCATTTACCGAGAAAACATTGAAGGTTCATCGAGGGACTATGATATTTTACCCAAAGGATCTTTGCTAAAGCGTCCAACGTTTGAGGAACATGACCGTTATAAATCTGAGGCAACAAGTGAGGGTCACCCTAGAGGTGCGCGTGTGTGAAGTGTTTTGATTTCAAGTATTTGTCTTGAGTAAGTTTTCTAACGTTTGTTTTTTTATATCTTTCCATGCACGCTGTTGTACCCCAAAATTTGCCCTCTCACTTATCAAGAATTTTCTCACAAGATCTCTTGGACTCAAGACTACATTAGGGTTTGACCAGCTCAAGACACCTCCTCATGCATTGATGACCAAAATTAGGGTTTGAGTTTGCACAAGGATTTTTGGACTATCAATGCTTCATATGAATTGCAAGTATCATTATGGACCCCTAAGATTACTCATGTCAAGTTTCAAGCCCTAAATCACACTTTTGATCAGTCAATTGAACAGTTGACCTAAAAATAAGCTGTATTGGGGAAAAGTCAACCATGGCCAATTTACAGTCAAACTTCATAATTTTTTATCTACATCAACATCTTAGACTCATATGTATCATTTGATCAAGTTTGGACCACAATTCCTCAAGAAATTTGATCAAATCTTCAAAAGGGCAAAATGGTCAAAATTAGGGTTTTGATTGAGAAGGGGCAATTTCTGATTTTTGACCTAGCAAATGGTCAATTGGTTTAAGGCATAATCTCAAGAGACCAATTGCATCATTTTTACCTAATGGCATGGTTCAAAACATTGCAAATCCATTGGATTGACAGATGAATTTTTCAGTCAACTGATCAAAAGTCAATTGTATACTGAAAAGTCAAACTTTGACTTTTTAGTCAAAGTCAAGTGCCAAAGGTCATAATTTATCAAATCATTTCAAAATATGAAACTTGTTCATCAAGAAATCAAGGATTCAAGATTTTGATTTGAAAAGTTGAAAATTTTTAACTTAGAAATTTTTCTAAGTATGGAAAATTTCTTATTTTTTCTCAACTTTGAGCCAAATTTTCACCATGATGCAAGTTGTTTCAAAGGAAACTTCCAACATGAAAGTTGTAGATCTCCATGAAATCTACAACTTTTCTACACACAATTTCTCCTAAAAATGCTTGGATCTCAAGATATAGTTTTGTGAATACATGCTCATGAACTAAAATAACTTAGTGAAATTTTGCCCTAGTTAGGCAGATTTTTGACCTAACTTCATGCCATTTTTTCACATAGTTCCAAATGGAATTTTCAAAAGCAATTCAAAGATGAGTTGTAGAGCACATTGAAAGATTTCCAAAATGTCCAAGAACTCCTTGAGATCATTCCTGAGTAGGGAGAATCGAAGAGATGAAGTTGTTGATTTATCACTTTAATTTCAAGCCATTTCATGATGAACAAAAATTCAAATCCAAGCCTAGACTGTATAATCTTTGCTTTGCAGGCCTCAAACTTGTTTATCACTCCATAATTAAATGTTTACTCAGCTGCTAGAGCTTTAATCTAAACACTTGAGCCTTTATCCAAGTAACAATTCCATTTTTGGCACAAAGTTGCCATTTCCATTTTGATAAAGCATTACTTTTGCAATTTTCAACTTCTTGAGCCTTTCAATTGTTTTCTCTGCATACAATCAAAGTCAAAACCAAAATCAACTTGCCTAAAGCCTCTACCAACTCAGATCATGCTTGTACCACACTTAGAGACTTGTCTCCTCACTTTTCTTCAAAAGCAAGTTATAGAGCCAAAAGGCTATAACTCAGAAACCTGGAGTGGAGTTGATATCTAACCTTTTCCATACATATAACTTGTCTCCCATACTTTTCCTCAAATATGGGTCATTGGAAAGCCATTAATAAGGTCGTTTGGTATTTTTAGGGGACCATAGATTATAAGTTGACCTATAAGAAGTCTAATCAGCTTCGGGTCATTGGTTATTCTAATTTAATTTGAAGGTGTCCCTGACGATCGAAATTCTACTTTCGGCTTGGCGTTTATGATTACTTGAGGAGCTATTTTCTTATAAGAGTATTAAGCATAATTTTACAAGCTACCTCTACCATGGAGGCAGAGTATGTCACAAGCTATGTGGTTGAAAAACTTAATCTCTCGTTTCAAAATTTGTGAAAGCATATTTAGACTACTGGTTATATATATTGTGATAATACTGATGTTGTGCATTTCTCTCAAAACATTAAGAGCTCTTCGTGCTCAAGGAATATTTGACATCAAATACTTATTTTTCAGAGAGAAAATCCTTTAATTACATACTCGAATGAAACATATTCCTACAGAGAACATGTTGGTTGATCCACTAAGAAAAGACTTAACTGGTGTAGCTTTTCAGAAGTGTGTTATCAATATGGGTTTGGTTAAGTCATTTGATATTCTGAATTAGTGGGATTATGAAGAACTATTATTCTTATTCTTATGAGATGTGCATGAGATGTCATTAAATTTGTAATCATATCTCATACAACATTTAATATGTTTGGACCATTCTTGGATTATAACCTCTTTTATTTAAATTATAATAATCCATATTCATCATTCTTATGTGAATTTTATATATATTTAACATGTATGTTTTGTTTCCCTATCAGACTCAACTTCTGCGTTGTTAAATATTGCATTTCTTACACTATTTGGTTGGAGGTGCCATTGCAAATAATTGATATTCCAATATTGTTACTCTTGTATTTTAAGGATTAATTAAAGTCATCCAAGTGGGAGATTGTTGGATTTTATTATGGATAACTTTAATTAATTAATTAAAATAAATATTAAATCAATTATTTAATTAATTATTTCACTTTATTTAAATAGATGAATATTATATTGGATTGTATTGTTGAATAGCCTATGATTGGTTGGATTGTTCTTTTAGTTAGCCTGTTGAGAGGTATCTACCCTCATCTGGTGGTTATATATTCTGACCATTCCATTAGGTCATATTAAGCCAAAAATAACCGACCATCAGTAAGAAGGGAGTACGCTTCTCACAAAATTATTTTCTCCCTTTTTTGAATCAAATGGAGCAAACTATGCAAGGTACTCAATATTACTATCGTTTAAATTATATACGCTATATTATGTGTCTATGATCTAGGTGAAATTATCAATACATTAAAAAAGGAATATTACATAGATAATTGTTAACATAAATCTAACATTATATTTAATTATCAAGTGATGGTTGAGAATGTTTCAACATCTTCATAATTTCTTTGGTCAATCTCGCAATCTTTGCACCCACCTCGATTAAACCTTTTGTTTCACAATAGTGAAATATACTCCACATAACAGTTAAATCTTCATCCATATTCAACTCAAAGTTTCTAAAATGTATCTTCTCTTTGTTATTAATTAAGGGTGAATGACAATAGAGCTTCACAACTCTTCAATTGTCTGAGTACAAGCTATCTAGTATTGATTTTATATCAAAAAATAGGTGTTCTTTGTGAACCTAAATTCAAGAGGGGGCTTCTCGCTGTTGAAGTATACCAAAGCGAGATATGCATGTTGAGACATTATGTGTGTGATAGTGCAAAAAAAAATATTATCACACATATTTATACAAGTTTTAGATTGATATTGAATTTAGAAACCCAATCTTGTCTCAAAGGATATTCTGGATATGTAATTTTGGATACACACATGTTAGTTTTTTTTAAAGAATATATGGTGATTCTGGAAATGCATTTCCAAATAAACACATGTTATCATTTTTTTTAAAGTTAGGGTGCGTTTGAAAATGTATTTTTGAATCCACCCTTAATTGTTCACACAAAACCTGTTATAGAAACATAACCTATTATGAAACAATAAAATGTTGAAAATTTTAGGAAGCTGAAATATACATTAAAATGTGAAAAATGTATCTAATTTGCATGTTAATATCAATCCAACATGACATAGAAAACATGTGTTATCACCTAAATACATTGTTAGATAAGAAACTAAAATGAATCAAAATATGTGTCACCATCTAAATTAATATCTATGAGTGGTTCCATCTTTCACTTTTGTTTATTTAATTCTCTCTCAATCTCGTTCAACTTAGTGAATTCTTCCATCCTATCCTAAAAATGATTCGATAAAGTTTCAACTTTCTTTGTTGAATGAGTTATCCACTCCGGCGATGTTCGTGGTTTAAGGCATCTCAATTTTAAATAAACTTGAACGAAATGTAGTGATTTTGAAAGCCATCCAATACAAATTGGTTGAATTTTGAGGTGGGGCACTCCGAAGTGGAAAAGTGTTTTTGAGAACTCATATCTTATCAGATCAATACACCTTATTATATGCACTTGCTATAAGAAGACTCATTTTAGAAAAACACATTCATTTTTCCTCTGGTGTTGGACCGTTAACACAAGAAATAAGAGATTAATAAATTGCATCAAAATGATATTTTTTTCTCGTATAACATTGTGTATGATTCTTTATGTGTCTTCAACTCTTTGATAAGTTATTGGAAAACAAATGTACGATTCTCCTCCCCTTTACCTAGCAAATCTGAAATAACTCGATAACCACAATTACCGACACCCTCAACATTTATAATTTGTTTAATATATTTGTGCATAAAAACCATCATCTCTTTAATATATTTTATATTTAGTAGAGATGGTCTAGGATGTGGTTTGCTAATACGAGCACTTTTGAAAACACATGTTTGAGATTTTGAAGTTGGAGAATCCAAAAAAAGTGTGTCAACATGTTCAAAATATGAAGAAAATTGCATTGTTGAATTGTCACTATGTGTTGGTTTGACCTTCTTAGAAACACCCTTTATTTTCACCTGTTGTGATGGTGGTTTCAAATTTGTGGTTTCTAGATAGAAAATCTTTCTCATTTTCTCTTTGATGTGGAGTTTCATGTTGTCACTGACCATCAAAAATCTCTCTTGAATCAATTTCCATTTGGTTAATATAAATGTATTTGATTTACCGTGCTTCACAACACCGTCATCATCAAATCGAAGCCTTTTCTAGTGGAGGTAAAATGCATCCATTTGTATTGAACTATCAAGTTTCACCTTCTTTGAAATTAATCAAGCATATGGAAGACCACATGTCTTCCTAAGTGTACAACCGTACTTTTAGCTATTTGAACCTACTTTATCAGCTTCTTTGGCTTTGTGAAAAATAAAATTTAATCCTGCTCAAGATATATTGTTCACCAACTGTAAATATAGATTGTTGTCTGTAAATCCATGTTATTAAATTGTAACATTGCAGTCAAGTGATGTTTGTATTTCATTTGGCTAATTTTGGATCATTTGGTTCATAGAGTTCCAATCTCTACGTAAATCACCTCTACTATTTCTGCACCAATTATTCAATTTAGCATGGGAAAATTTGACTTGGTTAGTTATTGTAATTTCAAAGTGTCTAACCTGATCGGTCCAAGCACGAACAATCTTCTCATTCACCTAGTCTAAAATTGTAGTTTCAGCATATTTTAAGAAATTCTGATATTTCTCACACACCTTCCTGAAATGTATAAAAGAATCGACATATAACTCTTTTGTAGAAGAATTTATTATACCATTCCATCTTCACCCTTTATTTGTTTGGTCCCTATCGCAACCTTAAGTCTAACACATTCTTTTTTTCATGTGATATGTTCAAAGTAATGTATATGATGTAGAAAACACCTTTGCCACTGCATTTATCAATGTGGTATTGCGATCAATGACAATGACATTTGGCATAATTTATTGGTCCTTCGACAAATTCATGCACATTTCTAAAGCCCAAATAACAATGTCCTATTTTTCACTTATCAACAATGCAAACCCAACTAGAAAATTCTTTTCCGTAAAAGTAACACCAATAATTTCTAATAATTGAAGCTTGTACTTATTCGTCTTTTATGTTGAATCAATAATGAGTATTGTGGAAAATGTGTTGAAAAACTTTATAGAATCAGGGCGACTCTAAAATATATCTTGAACGGTTTCTCCATCCTCATACACTTTGTACAATGATACATAATGATTATCATCCAAAAGTTTCAACAATTGTTGCATTTCAATTTTATCCCCTCTTATCACCTTGTTGTTTTGAGCACATGCATTGTATATTGCTTGATATTTGAGATATTTAGAGGTAATTTCTGTTTCAAATTTGTAAGTATATTTTTAGGCTGCAACATGTTCAATGTTACGCCATAAACGATTTCCTTCTCTTCATCCTTAAGGCAATATGCAATGGGGTTATCGGCTAACTTACGACACATGTTAGAATAATGTATAGCACATTAAATCTCCATGTATTATTCAGCATAAGGTATTTGCACAACTTAAAAGGACACACATTTCCTTGAACAACTACCATCCCATTTCAATTTCTAGATAGGATTTGTTTACTTGCCACTTCTTTCGCATCTTAGTGTCACAAATACATTTCTTCTATCTGAACCATTATCTGACCTTCTGATTACAACGTCGAACCCTAATTTGGCAGCCTCCATGCGGATCCATGGAGCATATGATCATGAACAACAAACACATATTCATTTGTAAATTATTTACCAACATCAACCAATTTGGCATCCGTAGTCACAATAAGTTTGGGGACAACACTAGGGTGCACCATATCTAAGGTCAATCACAACGGAAAATATTTAAAATCTGAACAAATACAACTCTGAACTAATATGAAAATATAGTTCCGAATGACATTCATCACAAATCCGAAAATATATTTCTGGGCGCAACGTTCATATTTTCAGTCTAAAAACGAGATTAATGAAGTAATGAGGAAGAAAATACACGTACATTACCTTAAATTTCAGTTTTTTAGTTCATTTTGATGTGGAAAAACATACAATTATTTTTTGAAGTACAAAAGTTGATTGACTGTGGTAGAAAGTTTTGGTAGAGTTTGAAGAAGAAATTGTATTTTTGATCATGAGTGAAGGAAAAATACAAGATGCTTTATTAAATTTTCCGCTTGATAATTTCAGAAATAAACTTCTAAAATAGTCATTGAATTAAAAATACATGCAATGTGGTAATTTTTCAAATTTTCACTTGACAAATCCGAAACTACACTTCTATATTTATCATTAAATTGTTAAATGAACATCTGAAGATATTCTTACAAACTTTTTTTTTTTTAAATAAAAACGTGTCTCACTTAAAATATATTTTAAAATGAAATAGATGCATTTAAAAATATACTTTTAAATTAATAAATTTTTTTAATTTTAGTGTATATGTCCACCATCCACCACTTAGCTAAAAGAAGCCATCCCAAATTTTTAATGGATGGATTGCTGGAATTTTTTTTTTTGTTAATGGATGTCATTTGCCATCTGTACCCATGCAATGACAAGTAACATTAACTACTATTGTGTGGTTCACTTCAAAAGGATCATATGCACAACAACAACAAAAATGCTAACATTTTTGGTCGCAGAATCCAAAACATTAGTTTAGATAAGTTTAAATTGTTTCCATAATATTACCTCCCCTATTTTAAAGACAATTTTTTTTTAATTTATTAGATAATTAATATCTCTAATCTATAAACAGACTAAATATATTAATTATTCAATAAAATATATTAGTTATTCAATAAATTTAAAAAGTGAATTATCCTCATAAAAAAGAATGAATAAAATAAAATATCATTTATTTATGTTCGTTACGTGAATTGGCTTTATTATATTATCTAAATGGAATAACATTTTTACATAAATGATCTTGTATCTTTAAATATGGCATAGAGAAAATTTCTTTTTGTATCTTGTTAGTTTCTCCCGCATTTTTAGTGAAAAGTTAAAAATATCTCGTATTTTTAGAAATACATCTTCGAATTTATTATTTCTTTATTTTATTTAAAAATTAGTTCGGAGATGTATTTTTAAATTTTTTTTAAGAGCGTGTTTGGATAAGATAATTCGGAATTTTTAAAAAATTCAAAATTTTAAACAACTCAGATGATTCAATTGAAATTCATTTAATTTTAATTTTTTTTTTGTTTGGATGGAGTATTAAAAATGATTAATTATTAAATTTTTAAGGTCATTTTCATAAATTTTTGAACTTTTGGATCAAATTTAAAATATGAAAAATAAGGACCAATTTGCAACTTTTGAAAATTTCAAAGGATCAGTTTGCAATCATTTAAAAATCTCAGGGATAAATTTATAATTTTCATAAAATATAAGGACCATTTTGCAAATTTTGAAACATTAATAATAAATAATTTAACATTCAAATTATAGAACAATCTCAAATTCTTTACTTTTTTGTATCATTTGAAATTCTTTAAATTTGATTTAATAAAATGTTTCATAAACTTACATCATTTTAACAATTCTCTATATTTTTTATCCAAACAATGAATTTTGACCAAATCATTTTAAATTTCTTCAAAAAATTATTTTCCCTCATTAAAATGCTTCATCGAAACATTGTTAGAGAATTGATCAAAATTTAAAATGATTTTTTAATAAAGCATTTTAATGAGGAAAAATAATTTTGAGGGAATTTAAAATGATTTGATCAAAATTCATTGTTTAGATAAAAAAAATAGAAAATTGTTAAAATTATATAAATTTATGAAACATTTTATTCAAATCAAATTTAAGAAATTTCAAATGATACCAAAAAATAAATAATTTGAGATGCTAAAAAATTTGAATGTTAGATTGTTTATTATTATTTTTTCAAAATTTGATAATGGTCCTCATATTTTATAAAAATTATAAATTAACCCTAAAAATTTTAAAAAAATTATAAATAAATTCCTAAATAATTTTCAAATTTTATAAATTGATCCTTTAAAATTTTCAAAATTTACAATTTAGTTCCTACTTTTCATATTTTAAATTTGGCCCAAAATTTAAAATTTTATGAAAATGACTCTAAAATTTAAAATAAATCATTATAATACTCCATCCAAACAAAAAAAAAATTATAATTGAATGAATTTCAATTGAATCATTTGAATTGCTTAGAATTTTAAATTTCTTAAAATATTTAATTATCTCATTCAAAAACACTCTAAACTTACTTCAGAAATGCATCTCCGAAAATGTCTCATTTCTACTAAACCACCATAGTTTCTAGCATAGAACTATACCGAAGAACTCAGATTCTTTAGATTGGCTTTGGCTGAATCAAGTTGTTCTACCCAACACAAATTTTAGGGGATAATATGTTAGCAGAACTGTTTGGCACCTTAAAGCAAATTGTTTTTTCTATAAAATGAAAACAATGTCAAATTATTGCTGTTTGGAAGTTCCCGTGTTTTTTATAGACAGTCAACAACAACAAAATATAATTCCTTTATGATTGCTGTCATCCCTATACACAATTATCACAAAGATCCCATTTCTTTGTTAATTTAGAATTGGGGGAATAGCATGATAAAACTAAAGGAATCCCTTTATTTTGTTCAGATTTCATAGCAAGGAAAACAAAATAATAACACAGCAAAATAATGGGAAGAGTGAACATGTAGCCTGTGTTTAACATAGGCTTGAATGAAAACAGATATTTAGTGAGAAAGCTTCAACAAATCACGGCAATTGCGAAAATTTGGACAAAAACCAAATAAAATACAAGACTGACATGAGAAAAAAAAATACAATATCACGCCCAAAAAGACATGGAAAGCTGCCGAAAGTCGGAACCAAAACCAGCTGCAGAGACAGCACAATATTTTGATTTTGCTACATTTCCTTACATGTTTAAACTGCTTTCACTTGAGTTTGTTGTGTAATATGAAATCTTCTGAATAAAATTCAACGCTTCTTGCACTTACAGATTGTATTTTAAATTTTAAAAGGTTTGCCTATATACAAATATCAAGAAAAATGTATCAATAAGAATCGAAGTCTTTTATACTTAAAAATCAAGTTTTTCCTTCCTTCGAAGTCTTCACAATAGTGAAATCTTAACACATTGCGATCTAATAAACGATATTATAAGTTAGATGCACTGATAAAATATATCTAGTATATAATACAATAATCAATATGCAAACAACCTAGTTTCATATGATTCAAACTATTCAATATGAACGGGATTATCAAAGACATTCCATTCGAAATTTATGGCAAGTAAATTTTATCAACTCATCATATGCGTTTCTACATAACTTATAATTCTTTTGACCATAGAGAAAGTCAACCATAGTCCCTAAAAATAATACATAAATAAAGAAATTCTACAACAAAAGTTAATCAACATGGATTTATCATTTCACTCACTTACAAGGCGAATTAGGCTCTTATTTCTTACTGAGATCAATTCCAGCCTTTTTTGCAACTGCATCAAGTCCATTCTTATCTATCGTCTTCAATGCCTTAGTCGACAAACGAAGCTTTACAAAGCGTTTTCCAGCTTCCCACCAAAGTCTCTTGTACTGGAGATTTACAAATTGCAACTTCTTTGTCTTATGGTTTGAGAAAGATACTTTGTTGGCCTTGTTTGCTTTTTTTCCAGTGAAGGGGCACACTCTTTCTGAAAACGTATTAAACATTCATTTCTCGCGTTATGAGGCACTTCCAACAGGAAAACGTATAAGCTACAAAATGCAGCTTCATTGTATACGCACGTATAACGCATTCCAAATGCAGCTTCATTCAGTTTCCTTTTAAACTTTCTTTTTACTAAATATCATCGGTGTCTACATGTCAGTGTTGTAATAAGTATTATCAGTGTCTATGTGTCAGTGTTCTAATATTATCAGTGTCTACGTGTCAGAGTAGTAATTTTATTTATTGTTGAATCAATCAAAGTAGTGATTACTGTTTTCAATAGTGCTACTCTAAAAGGAGCATTGTAATTCAAAAACATAAAATGAAGAAAAAGACAGAAGTGAAATTGAAATAGAGAAAGAGAAAACTTACTAGCAACAATGGGTAGAAAAGGAGAAGCAACGATAGGCGTAGCCGTATTCAATGAAGTCTGAGAGGAGATTCTGAGGCCAGTTAATTGAGAATTCAGGAACCCTAATTCTGAAATCACAAAATTGCAATTGATAAGAGAGCAAATTGAAATCGAAATTGAGAACATGTTAGTTACTTACGGGGTGAGAGGGATGAAAGTTTGTAAGACTTGGTTGGTGAAACGGTGCGCATAGAGGCCAAGACGAAAGTGTTTCCGATCGAAATTGCAGAACCCGCCATTGCTCTTGTTTTCCGTTTTCACTGTGACTTTCTTCTTATCCAACCCAATCTGATAAAACCAATACTAGTATGCTTTTGTCCACCCCTTCAAACTAATTTAAATTTATAAAAGATAATACTCCGTCTGCTCTTTTATTTTTTTACAAGAGACTGTTTATTATTTAGATTTATTCAAATTAATGTATGTGATACTCGTATGAATCAAATACATTAATTATTTAATGAATTTAAAAAATGAGATTTCTCTTATAATAAATAGAAGTGGTAAAGTAGACGGTCTGTCTCATTTAAATCCGTTCCGTTTTAGTCTGTTTAAAAGTGGAGCGAAATGGGATAGGTCAACGTAGGGGTTTGAGTTTAAAATTTAGAAATTTTTTAATTATTATCAAAGAGCTTGATAAAGAAATTGTTTTAACAACATATAATAGAACTTCAAGATGTCTTAAGTCCAAACAATTCAAAAAAATTAATAAATAAAGATTAATTACAACAAAAAAATAAAATAAACTCAAACACAATAAAAAATATCAAAATAAATAAACAATACATATCATCATAATCTTATTTAAAAACTGTTCTGGATTGGGCCCGACAGGCCCAAAAGCATTACTGAGGCCCAATCCAAAGGGACTTACTGTGGTCCACGCCGAGCAAAGGGGTCACATCCGTGCCCGACATCTTGATGTCCAGCTCGACATCCCACTGTCCAACTCCAAGTGATGGTGTCCAGCTCCACCTCTTGACGTCCAGCTCGACATCCTAACGTCCAGCTCGACGCCCTACCGTCCAGCTCGACGTCCTGCTGTCCAGCTCGACGTTATCTCGAGCATCCCCACTAGGGCAGACTCAGTCCACCATTCCCCCAACGATACTCCGGAAAGACCGCGTCTTCGTCCGCCCGCACTTCACGCAGCACATCCAGGACGGGGACCACGTGCGGGTCCCCACTACCCACGTAGAACCTGGCAGTTCCTCCATTGGGCCAAATCCGCCCGGCCCAATGAAGGGACCTTGGCCCAGCGCTGGGGGCTATAAATACCCTCTGTTTCCAGAGGGTCAGGTATTCATCATTCTAACCTCAACTCTATTATCTGCTCGTACTCCCACCGACTTTAGCATCGGAGTGCCTTGCAGGTACCCCCCCCCCCCCCTCCTCGTTCAAAAAGCTTTCTGCTCGGAGCCAGCCGTGACGGTCCAAACCTTCTGATCAGGTCAGATCAGTGGCGCCGTCTGTGGGAAACAGCTTCCCCGTCTAACGAACAATTCCAAAGACCAAAGCTCAATTCAATTACCTGTCATGGCTGATCCAGCTCGCGAAGAGCAGCACGTCCGTGTCACCGACACTAACAACGGTCCCGCGGACAAAAATGGACACCTCGACAATCTCGGTGATCCCGGCCACAATGCCACCCCCGTGACAACCGCCCCTGGACCTTCTTCCCGCAGGGACGGGAACACTGCGTCGTCCTCGACGACCCCTCCAGCATTCGAAGACGACCCGGAAGCTCTCGCCTATCGCAGAGCTGCCCGGTTCTATGAAGTCCCAGTTCCTGCCGGGGCAGATGCCACGACTCAGGCACTGTTCGCGGCCATCAACCAGACTAATTATCTCATTTTCGCCCAGGGAGAAAGACTAAGGGCACTTGAAAATGACCGACGACCCCCGAGGAGGCACCAGAGGCCACCTTCTCCACCTCCTCGGGTCGAAGAAGTTCGACACCCTACTCCCCCGCGGAGGCACTATAGGGAGAAATCCAGGAGCCCCTCTCCCCGGCCAAAGCAGAGGCGGCCCCAATATGAGAGACAGCCCGTCATCCCTACCGAAGAGCCCAGTCGCGACCCCTCAAGGCACGATAGGAGGCACGCCGGAGACGGGCGGGTGACCTTCAGCCACCGAGCCTCACGCTCGAGGGAATCTCAGCACGACCATCGTGCCAGACATAACTATACGACCCCCTCTCTTTCTCCGGAGAGGAGCGACGAGGACGACCCCCGCGGTCCCCTGTCGCAGGCCATCATGGATGCACCTATCCCCCCGGGCATGGAGAAGCCCCCGCACCTGAAGGAGTATGATGGAGTAGCGGACCCAGTCGACCACATTGACGGGTTCGAAGCCATGCTCCATTATCACAATGTCGGGGGGCCCATCAAGTGCCGTCTCTTCCCCACAACTCTCAGGAAGGCGGCCATGGACTGGTATAAAGGGCTCGCCCCGGGCTCAATTACATCATGGCGGAACCTGAAGAACCAGTTCATCAGTTCCTTCACAGCTTCCCGTCGCCACCCGAAGACTGAGGCAGCCCTCGAGGCCATCATTCAAAGACAGGATGAGACTTTGAGGGAATTCATCAACCGCTTCAACCGGGAAGCAATCCAGGTCCCCTGCGCGGACCATATGAAAAGATATTTGCTGGAGAGGGGCCTCCTCCCCGGCACAGAATTCAGAAAAGCTGTGGGTATTGAGCCACCTGCAACTTTTGACGCTCTCCTCGACAAAGCTCGAGCATACATGGACTACGAGGAGAGAGAAGCTGCCAACAGGGCACGAGACTCCAGGGCTCGCGCTCCCCATCACGGCGGCAGCTCGCGACAAGACCCTCCTCCCCGACGTACCGGGGAGAAAAGGAAGGAAGATCGACCCCGGGAGGTCCGGGAACAAAGGGGCCCATCGGGCCGTTTCATCGAGTACACTCCGCTCACGGCTTCCCGCGAGCGTATTTTGGCGGAGTGTGCTAGCACAGAGTTCAAAGACGGTGGCGTCAAGCGTCCCCGGCCAGCTCCTGCCAAGCCAGGAGTAGACAAAAATAAATACTGTCAGTACCATAGGAGTCATGGTCATTTGACAGAGGACTGCGTCCACCTGAAGGACGCCATTGAAACCCTCATCAAAGGAGGGAGGCTCGCACAGTACAGGCGAAACGACGCTCCCCGTCGTGACGCCCATGAAGCAAAGGAGCCCGAAGAAGATGCCCGACCATCTGACGAGTCGGTGCCAATCCAGACCGCCTTCTCGGTAACCAGGCCCGAGGATCTCGAAATTCCCGAGCTCCTGCAGGAGCCCCTGACGACACACAGCAGGTGGGAATACTTCCCCTCCGCCATGGTCATCAACGGGGGCGGGTTCAACGACCTCACCATCAATTCAGCCAAGAGGAAGTTGGACGAACTGGTCGACGCAGCTCCTCCACAAACTGTGACGTTCGAAAGGGTGAAGGGCAGGTCAGAGCCCATCACCTTCTACTTAG
Source organism: Vicia faba (assembly GCA_948472305.1). Taxonomy (NCBI): domain Eukaryota; kingdom Viridiplantae; phylum Streptophyta; class Magnoliopsida; order Fabales; family Fabaceae; genus Vicia; species Vicia faba. Next base: position 52,505 of record CATIWC010003425.1, read on the forward strand.
AAGAGCTCCCCGGCGGAGCCCCGAACGCGGTCATCCCCTTGCTGATAAGGGCAAAGATGGCCAATTTTGACGTGCATCGCATCCTGGTCGACGAAGGGAGTTCCGTCGACGTGATGTACAGCCAGCTGCTCCGGACCTTGCAACTGGACGACTCACACCTCTCTCCGTATGTGGGTTCAGACCTTCAAGGCTTCAACGGCTCGACTTCCAAACCTTGGGGTTATGTCGAGCTCCTCGTGACGTTCGGGGAAGGAACGGCTACAAGACAGGTGAAGGTCCGCTTCCTCGTCATTGATTGCCCGTCCCTGTACAATTGCATCTTGGGGAGGCCGACATTGGCGGAGCTGACAGCGGTGCTCTCAACTGTCCATCTAAAAATGAAGTTCTATACCAAAAGGGCAAGGGTAGCCACCATCCAGGGAGACCTCGCCGCTGCCCGCAGGTGCTTCAACGCCGCTTCAAGGGGACGGGATACTGTCGACGTGGGTACCAGTACCAGACCCCCCAAGAAGACAAAGCAAGAGCCCGACAGAGCATCCCCCGAGGTAGAAATTCAGAAGGCTCCACCAAAGGTCGACTCCATAGCCCTCGACGCTCGCTTCGACCAAGACGAGCCATCCAGCAGCGAGCAAATCCCCCTCCGACCTATTCCGGACGGCGATTTTGAACTCGTTCCCCTCGGAGCAGACCCGACCAAGGGAGTGAAGATTGGCAAAGACCTCCCCGACTTGGCCAGGAAGCAAATCAAGGCCTGTCTGCGCGAGAATGCTGATCTCTTCACCTGGAGCGCTGCAGAGATGCCAGGACTCGACCCTGAGGTCGCCTGTCATCACCTCGCCATTGATCCAGCCGCCAAGGCCATAGTACAACGTAGGCGTAGGCAGTCTCCAGAAAAAACGGAGGCTGCTGAAAAAGCTGTAAAAGACCTCCTAGAGGCAAATTTTATTTCTGAAGCCCGGTATTCCACCTGGCTGTCAAATGTTGTACTTGTTAAAAAGAATAATGGAAAATGGAGAATGTGTGTTGACTATACCGACCTCAACCGGGCTTGCCCGAAGGATGCTTTTCCTCTACCTAACATTGACATGCTGGTCGACAATTCGGCCGGTTACAAAACTTTGTCGTTCATGAACGCCTACTCGGGATACAATCAAATCCCAATGGCCCTGGGCGACAAACGTTGCACGGCGTTCATGACCAGCTCGGGCAACTATTACTACAACGTAATGCCCTTCGGACTGAAGAACGCCGGTGCGACTTACCAACGCATGATGAACAAAGTGTTCAACAAACAGATTGGCGACATGCTCGAGGTATATATGGACGATATGATCGTCAAATCCCGAGCAGACACCGATCACGCAGCTCATCTCAAGACAGTCTTCGCCCAAGCAAGACAGTGCAAAATGAGGTTCAACCCCGAGAAGTGCACGTTCGGGGTCAAGGCAGGAAAATTCCTCGGATTCTATCTAACAGAACGAGGGATTGAAGCCAACCCCGACAAATGTCGGGCGTTCTCCGACCTCCCGACACCAACGTCGAAGAAGTCGATACAAATCATGAACGGCATGCTGACGTCACTATCACGCTTCGTCGCGAAGTCCGCTCAGCGCGCCCTTCCCTTCTTCAAACTCCTTCGAAAGGAGGCGGCCTTCGAATGGACCGAGGAGTGCGAACACGCACTTCGCCATCTGAAGCAGAGCCTGTCTCAACCGCCCGTGTTGTCTCGACCAGATGACGGCGAACCACTATACCTATACTTGGCAGTTTCAAACGAAGCCATTAGCGCAGCTCTTGTCCGCGAGACCCCTGACGGGCAGAAACCTGTCTACTTCACGAGAAAAGCTTTACAAGGCCCCGAGAGCAGGTATCAACAGATAGAAAAGGTCGCTCTGGCCCTCGTCAACGCTGCGAGGAGGCTCAGACACTACTTTCTAGCGCACACCATCATCGTGCGAACCGATCAGCCGGTGAGGCAACTCCTGGGTCGGCCAGATATGGCTGGCAGAATGCTGAAGTGGTCCTTGGAACTCTCCGAGTTCGACATTCAGTACGAGAGCAGGAAGGCCCTGAAAGCACAAGCCTTGGCCGACTTCGTCGCGGAGATGACCACTAACGACATTCCCCCGGGGAAGGAACACAAGTGGACCATCTTCGTCGACGGAGCCTCCAGCTCGTCCGGAAGCGGCGCAGGGATCCTCCTGGAAAACGAAGAAGGTGTGGTAATCGAGCACTCCTTGGTTCTCTCCTTCCCAACGTCAAATAACCAGGCGGAATACGAAGCCCTGCTCGCAGGACTGAGATTAGCCGAGGACCTAGGAGCCCGCGAAGTTCAAATTTACACCGACTCCCAGCTCGTCGCTTCCCAAGTACAGGGAAGCTACCAGGCCAAGAATGACAACCTCATTGAGTACTTGAACTTAGTCAAAAAACACATGACAAAGTTCGTACGAGCAGAAATCTCTCATGTTCCCCGCGAGCAAAACACGAGGGCGGACATATTGTCCAAACTCGCGAGCACACGAAAGAAAGGCGGGAATAAATCCGTCATCCAGGAATCTCTGGCACGACCGAGCATCGAACCACCCTCGACTACGGTCGAGGTCCACGCCATCGGGGACGCCACGTCTTGGATGACCCCGGTCTATAATTTCCTAACAAAGGGAGAACTCCCGTCGAACCAGGCCGACGCTGCCATAATCAAGCGACGAGCATGTTCCTATGTTGTTCTCGAGCAGAAACTGTACCGAAGGGGATTCTCCATTCCCCTCCTGAAATGCATTGACGAGTCCGCCATCCCCGACGTACTGCGGGAGATACACGAAGGTATCAACGCCCAGCACATGGGCGGTAAATCCTTGGCAAGGAAAGCCCTCCGAGCAGGATATTACTGGCCGACGATGCAACAGGACACCAAGGAACACGTGAAAAAATGTGATAAGTGCCAGAAGCACGGGGATATGCACCTCGCCCCCCCGCACGAGCTGAACACATTGTCGTCCCCATGGCCGTTTGCCTGGTGGGGCATGGACATCCTCGGGCCCTTCGTGCAAGGGACCTACCAGAACAAATTTCTAATCGTCGCCGTGGATTACTTCACGAAGTGGATCGAGGCCGAGGCACTCGCAAAAATCACCTCACACAACATCCTCCGTTTCTACAAAAGAAACGTGCTCGCCAGGTTCGGAATTCCGCAGGCACTGGTGACCGACAACGGTACCCAGTTCACTGACCACGGATTCCGAGACTTCGTCACCAAACTGGGGACCAAACAACACTTCACGTCGGTCGAACACCCTCAGACCAACGGGCAGGCCGAAGCCGCGAACAGAGTCATCCTCCGAGGGCTCAAACGTCGACTCGGCGAGGCCAAAAGAGGATGGGTCGAGGAGCTCCACAGCGTCCTCTGGGCATACCGCACCACACCCCACTCAACGACTGGGGAAACACCATTCCGACTGACCTACGACACCGAAGCTGTCATCCCGGTCGAAATCATGGAACCATCCCGACGAACGGAAGAACCCCTCGACGAAGAAATGAATGACGAAGCACTAAGGGATGAACTCGACCTAGTCGAGGAAATCCGATCGGGGGCTGCCCTGCGCGAAGCCACCCTAAAACAACGAGTGGCTCTACGCCACAACGACAAGGTCATCAAGCGCGAGTTCGAAATAGGCAGCCTGGTACTACGCAGGAACCAGAAAGATTCCCGCGAAGGGAAGTTGGCCGCGAACTGGGAAGGACCTTACCGCGTCCACGGCACCACGGGTACCGGGGTGTACTACCTCGAGCAGTTAGACGGAGAGCCATTACCACGACCCTGGAATGCTGCTAAGCTAAAGCAGTACTACAGTTAGAAACTGTCGACACCTGGGACCCTCGACCAGCAGCACCCGCGCTCGGTCAACGAGGAAAAACGTCCAATTTCGTTTAAGGCTAAGGTACAAGCCCGACGTACGACCAAAATAGCACAGCATCGCGCGGTAAACGATGACGATCGATAGTGCCCGACGTGGACAGCTATACCGAGCCCCACCGTCGTCGTACCCATAAGGCATAACACCCAGCTCGCGATGGGCAGTTCACGCCAAGGGCGAATCGTCCCTAACGGGCTTCACGCCCGACTGAGCAACCTCGCTCCAAAATGCCCGACATTCCATCAAGGATAACGGGACATCTACAAGGGTCAAAAGAAAATCTCTCCCCTCGAGCGCAACACTTAGGTGGTTCTGGCCAATCGAAATAGGGCCGGAAACGCATACAAACGGAGTCGAGCATATTCGCTCGCCAAATCAAAGCCGCTTACGGGCACTCCTCGGGCCCGTGGCTTAGGCTAAATTCATGCAAATGTACGATTTCAAACAAGGGCAAAAAATCCAAAATGTAAAACAACATTGATATAAATGCCCGAAGGCGACAAAACAATAGTAAACCGACCAAGAAGGCCGGCGATGTTCATAACATACAATAAACGGGCACGCAGGCCCAAAGAATACAAATATCAAGAGCACGCAGGCCCGCTATCCTACTCAGACTTCCACAGAATCATCATTGTCGACGCTGGGAGAGTCCGGCGGAGGAACGATCGCGCCACCTACAACCCGGTGTGTGTGACCGATACCCTCAGTGACCAGGCCAGGGTTTAGCAATGAGAGCTGATCGACCGCAGAGTTGAACCCGTCCTCCAGAGCACCGACGCAGTCCACCTCGAGGAGTCGGATATGTGCGACCAGCTCCGCCCGACTCTTCAAAGCTACTATGTCCTCGGGCTCATCTTCGGCAGGTTGCAGGGTAGCATGCATTTCCTCGACCTGTTTACCCAAACGTTCGACTTCGGCCGCCAGGCGATCCCTGTCCGCCCGAAGAAGCTCCCCTTCCTCAGTCAACTTTCCCGATTTCTCCTTCTCTAGGGTCAACATCTCCCTCTCAGCATCGAGCATCGCGGTCTGCTCTCGGAACATCCCCTCAGAGCGTTCCAGAGCGACCTTCAATTTCCACGAGCTCGCGGTCAGCGCCGCCTTCTCCTGCTCGAGCTCTTCAACACGGGCAGCATCCCCTGCATCCTCAGATAACACCAAAGCCATTTCGGCCATTTTTACCAGCCCGTCCACGTTGGCGGCCAGATACGCCTTCCTTTCCTCTTTACTCATCTTCTTTATGGCCTCAGCTTCATGGGCAACCACTGTCAGGGGGAATCGCTCGAAAAAGCCCGCCTCTTCGAAACAAGGAGGGAAGGCGAAAGATTTAACAGCGCCGGCGTCCTCGCCGACAGTCGAACCACCCTCTACATGGGTCCTCTTCCTCTGCGTCAAAACGGTGCTGGGGTCGATCTCCTCGACCTCTGGATCCGACGTGGGTCCGGAGCTCGACGGCGAGTCCACCCTCACCTGCTGAGGAACATTTGGACCGGGTGGGGGACCCATCCTCGTCGCCTGTGGGGCCTTTACGACCCTCCTGCCCCGCCTCTAGTCGCAGGATAGTTTCAAGAGCCTTTCATGTCGGCTAGCCATCGTACCTGCACGAAATAAAGGAAACGTCAGTATCGAGCAAACTGCATGAATAAATGACGAATAAAGAATTTCAAGCAAACAACCTAACAGGCGGGCAGCCTGCCTGTATGTCGGACACTCCACCAGCGCCTTGGTGTCGATCGGGCGAGACTCGAACGTCGGGTAACCGTCTTTGTCCAGGATATCATCCCCTTCCCGCGTAACCCATCGGGCGGGATGAAAACTGTCGACAAACCGGCAAAGAGCGTCGTACGCCCGCTGATCTTCCGAGCACATGTCCCCGACAGCGGTATGGTAATAACCTGTCCCATGCTCGTAATGTCGGGACATCCAGTACACCGGGAACTTAGCCCTACGACCCAACACGGGGCTCCCGTCGTCGGCCACCATCGTTTCCCCATCATCGTCGCTCACTGGCCCCTCCTCCTCGAAAAGGGAATCTAAAGCAGCATCGGTAATTAGGCGTACCACGTACCATTTATCTTTAAACCCCCTCACGGAGTCCATATACATCTTAAAAAGTCTCCTCGACTGCTTCAGGGAGACCCAGCTATGCTTCCCTCCTCGGGACTGACGCTGCAGGTGAAATACCCGAAAGAAAAGAGGGATGGTCGCCCCTATCCTCAGGTAGCGACACGTCAACTCAAACGCCCGGATGAAGGCGAGAGAGTTTGGGTGTAGCTGGGACGGGGCCAGCTCCAAGTGCATAAAGACCCCGGCCTGAAAATCAGTGAACGGCAGCCGCAGCCCTAGGTCTTTAAACGCGATCTCATACATCACGAGGCTGTAATTCGGATAGACCGAGCAAATCCTTGCGCCGGTCGACGGAATCATGACTACAAAGTTTTGTTGGAAGCCGGGATCGTCTTGACCCTCTTCAATAGCAGTGAATGGATGTCGGTCATCCCGACTATATACCGACGCTGTCCCCCGCGGCTCGACACCCACCCATTCCAGCAATGGGTCGGTCACGGTGTCAATCAGGGTGACCGACTCGTCGGCACTCTGTTCTTCATGATCACGACGTCCGGAGGAGCTCGGCTCGTCCGCCATGGTTACCTACAGAGCACGGGAAACCAGTCAGTTGAGCACGAAGTCCTACGCTCGACAAAATCACGTCGTCCAATACACGACTACATAAGTCCGTTTCCACAAATGGACGCCTCCCCGACTCCCTGAACCCGGTGGTCTTCCTCAAACCAATTGCGCGACCACTCTTCAAGCATGTCGAACTGAGGTATGAACATGGCGAGCCGCACCATGAAGCCCACGGCCACGACCATGAACGTACCGGGCGCGATCATGAATCAGGCGCCCTGGATCATGAAGACCCCGGGCAGCCCTGAAGTTTTCACCTAAAACTATGAATGTGCCGGCCATAAACATGCGTTTGCCGGTCCTAGACATGAATACGTCGGGCTAAATACGAGTTTACCGGGCTAATCCCACGCGCACGGTCCTAAAACATCTACAAATTCCAGGAATCATGCATTCTAAACGAGAAAATGAAGAAAGTAGATCACTTACTTGGATCAAAGTGTGGGATCTGGCTACGAAATGGAAGAATCTGAGACGAGAAGTCGCAACTGGAGAAAGTGTGGAAGAGCAGCAGCAGAGAGAGAGCACGGAGAGCGGAAAACGTATTATGGGGCTCAAGGTTCCTATTTATAGTGATGACGTGGAATACCAAACGTCACCTCGGGAAACCACGGACTCCATCTCCTCGATGCGCTGCTCCTAACGCAATGATGGCCCTACCCCCATAGGGTGGCGGCACAGTTCCCGAGAGATACCTCGTGTGCTCGACGCGCGTCCATCTCCGAGGACGTCTTCGAGCACGACAAGAGGAGGCCCCTCGAGGGCCCACACCTCTATCCCGGGCACGAGACCTCCACGAGGGAATACTTGGGTTCAAGTCATGGCTCCTCGCCAAGGAACCACGACTTGGGGGGCTCCTGTTCTGGATTGGGCCCGACAGGCCCAAAAGCATTACTGAGGCCCAATCCAAAGGGACTTACTGTGGTCCACGCCGAGCAAAGGGGTCACATCCGTGCCCGACATCTTGATGTCCAGCTCGACATCCAACTGTCCAACTCCAAGTGATGGTGTCCAGCTCCACCTCTTGACGTCCAGCTCGACATCCTAACGTCCAGCTCGACGCCCTGCCGTCCAGCTCGACGTCCTGTTGTCCAGCTCGACGTTATCTCGAGCATCCCCACTAGGGCTGACTCAGTCCACCATTCCCCCAACGATACTCCGGAAAGACCGCGTCTTCGTCCGCCCGCACTTCACGCAGCACATCCAGGACGGGGACCACGTGCGGGTCCCCACTACCCACGTAGAACCTGGAAGTTCCTCCATTGGGCCAAATCCGCCCGGCCCAATGAAGGGACCTTGGCCCAGCGCTGGGGGCTATAAATACCCTCTGTTTCCAGAGGGTCAGGTATTCATCATTCTAACCTCAACTCTATTATCTGCTCGTACTCCCACTGACTTTAGCATCGGAGTGCCTTGCAGGTACCCCCCCCCCCTCCTCGTTCAAAAAGCTTTCTGCTCGGAGCCAGCCGTGACGGTCCAAACCTTCTGATCAGGTCAGATCAAAAACTAACTACTAAAATAACTCAATTTAGAATTTACACAAAACCAATAATGATAACAATAACATTACATAAAATATTACAATGCATAAATAGTAATGCGTAAAATATCAACACCGAACTTTCTCACTGTTTACATTACATAGACTTTTATATTGACCGATTCTTTAATAGTTGAATCTTAAATTTGTCACATATATACACTAATTAAATCCTTCTTTTTCATAACATCAACATATATTTCTAAAGAAAACATCTGAACTAATATATTAAAAACTTAATAATTATACATGTGATACATTTGTTCTTTTATTTTAATCATTTTCAATCTAAGCATGTATTAGAAAGTTATAGAAATAACGTTACAATTATAATTCAATTTGTCTGTATAATAATTTATAATACAATTCTAAGAGATAAGTGTTGTTTTTATAATTAAAATTGTTTTAATTCTTAACAAAAAAAGTAAAAGTTTTAACAAAAAGTCCATGGGGAAAACCCGCTCCGCCCCGCCTCAGTCCACTTTTTAAAGCGGGTTAGGCGGGATGGGCCAACTTAAAATACCGAACCGAAAACCTCTGTCCAGTCCGCAAAAAATAACGGGTCAATCTAACGGGCAAATCCGTTTTACCACCCCTAATAATAAGGATCAGAGGGAGTACTATTTAAATTTATAAATGATATACTATCAATAAAAATAATTTTATATTAGTATGTATTTCGCCAAATCACTCAAATATATTAGAATTAGTTAAATGTAATATAGAAGATTGATTATTTTTATTGAACGAGGTGTAAAATCATTTTACATCGTTGCTTTTTTTTGTTTTTTTTTTTGTTTTTTTTTGTTTTAGTAAATAATTGAATAAATTTTAATTTTAATTTTTATTATCTTTTTAAATATTTTTGAAATAAAAACAATATATTAAAAAAATTAGTCAATAAAAATAGTTGAAGTGTGTAATGTCTTAAATAAGGGTAACTTTATGGTTCCTGCCTAGCACGACATCGCTCGAGCGATATCTCCTGCATATTATGAGAGTTTTTCATCGCGATAGAGGAGTGGATAGTACGTTATCCTCACATTAGTCATATGAGATATAAGAAATGATCGTACAACGACTCATTGAAAAGTAGGTATTATCCAAAAGGGAGTGGTTACTGCCTTTAAGAGTTTCCTAAATCCTAGGTTCCTATAGATACTTCTTCCCTAACGAGAGAAATAAGATCATAACTTACATGCTCATACCTAAGTATTACACTGATATACGAAGTCTCTCATATAACGTGAGCACGTCCTCTAACAACCACCATAAACGGTGTAACACTACCATACAAGGCTTCTCGTCACGGCTGGCAAGTCCTAAGCACCCAAAATTGTTATAAACCTACTGAGGCTTCTAAGTATCCCCTACACTTGTATAGATACCATGAACACTTGTACTTTTTATCAGTACAGTGGCGCTTATTCTAGGACTCCGATAAAAATAACCTAGGCAACACCTTCTTCATTACAATCACCATAATCATTGATATCATCCACTCTTATACCTAGACATCCTCAACCATGATTAACAAGAGATCTTCATCCCCTACGATGGAGGATACCAGTGGTAATGGTGATGCTAAAGCCTTGGAGGAGATGTGTATCTCCTTGGAAAAAATATGCCATCAGAATCAAACACTAGAGGATAATGTCCATAATATCATACAACACTAGCAAGAGTCCAATCCACTATAGGAGATGAAAGTGTTGAATCCCCAACCAGTCTCATACAAGATATGGGAAATACATGTCCCTGGAGGATTTAAGCCTCTCTCTCTCTCTCTCTCTCTCTCTCTCTCTCTCTCTCTCAAGTTTTATGGGTGCAATGATCCTTACTAACATGTCTCCTCTATTAACACATAGATGGCCATCACTAGAGCATCTGACTCCCTAAAGTTCAAATTATTGTTTGGCACCTTCAGAGATGCAGCCTTGCAATAATATATGTGAAATTCTGGTAATGACAAAATTCAGATGTTCTATGACATGTCGAGACATCTGATATGACTTAAACATTATGACAAAGTATAACAATATAAAAAAGTACTGAAAAGCAATAAACAACACACAGAAATTGTTAACCCAGTTCGAAACAACCTTCCTACTCTAGGGGCTACCAAGTCAGGGATAAGTCTACTCAAATAGTATCAGTTCATAGACCCTACATAAAACCTCTAATTTACGATCTAATCACTTAATCACTATCCTTGCTAGACTTATATCTAAGACTCACTTAGATATGAGACCCTCCTCAATCTCTCTTCAATTACATACAACAATTGGATACAAAACTGGAAGACACACTTTCATGACAGCAAATCGGAAGACACACTTCCATGAAAATTCCTAGCCAAGACTCTTGACTAAGAACTCAAATTAGAATTTCTTACAATCTTCCTCCAAGAACAATACTCAACGCATTACCTACAGGTTTATGAGTGAGAAAACAGTGACCATTTCACAACCCGAGTGGTTCACTTACACCAACTCTCCCATAGAGTGGCTACAGACTCAACTCTAATTATTACATCTTTACAATTCTTGGCTGGTACCAATCCTAGGTTACAAATATTCTTTTTATAACCTATACCCAAGTGGATTTAATCCTCCAAATCACAGCTCTTTGGCTGTTACAAAACAGCAGAAGATTCTGCTAAAAATAGGTCTACAATCAAATCTTCCTAAATTATCTCCATATTTAGAAAGTCAATATTCTTCAATATTATTATTGATTCTTCTTGAACTACAACTCAATGCCACATAGGATAATATAATATCCTAAAGGTATATTCTATCTTTGAGACTTAACAGAATATAACAATTTAATTCATCTCAGGTGTGATGTCGTATGCTTCCTCATAGGACATCTCATTCGACATATTGTTCCGGATGTTGAAAATCTTCAACTCAATATGTCCCAACATAAAATATGACTTCTTGTTTAACACGTTATTCATATCAAGATAGAACATCCTATTTAACATATTTCTTCTATATTTGTCTTACAAAAATTAATGCTAGTCCTAAAAATAGAGAACTAACAATCTCCCCCTTTGACAAATTTTGGCTAAAAAAAATAATACAAAACTACATTCCAGATTACAGTAATACACAACAAAAACAACTTAGTCTTCAAAAGCTACTAAGCACAACAATATGGAGTCAGTCTTTAGTCAAGATGTCAAGACATCTTTGTTTGACATCTTCTTTCCAGCATTCTGAATGAACTCTTATTGCAGCATATAAACCCAACACCAACGAGCAGAACCTTCAAGAAAAAGAGTAGAAATTCCTGAAGCATGTTCGTGTACATGAAGAAGAAGATATTTGATACTCCCCCTCAAACCAGAAACCATCCCTTGTCACAGAAGAGATAAATCTTTCCCTAAGATAGTGAAAAAAGAGGACCATGGAGAATAAGAGACCCCTTTGGAAGTAACCATCGGTCAACTTGTGGAATAAGAGGAAACTTAAGAAGTATCCAAACATTTCCCTAGATAACTCAGAACAAAGGTCACAACTATGTTCATAACTCAGATCACAAGTCACAAAAGACACTTCACCCAAAGGACATAAGATTAGACATCATATCCAACATCTTTTGGTGACACATCTGAAAAACAACCTCTAGATTTAAACAACTGAGCGCGTGCATCTTGAACACCTTTCTCCCCCTTTTTAGCTAAAAATTGGCAAAGGATGTCTTCACAACACCAGACCCAAGCACAACTTTCCTAAAACCAAACAAAACCCATAATGATGATGAACACTCATATGGTGAAAGAGGACAAGAGAATATTCTATAAATAGCAAAGAAATTACTTAGGAATTAACTGTATTTGAATAGATGACTATTCCTGGTCAAAGATAGCGTTATTTGAGGTGAACAATTGCTTCCAAAATCAATGTGCACCGCCCAAACAATTTTGAACGCCTTTAATAGCCCTGAATTATTTATGTTGAAAAGAAACAATCCCAATACATGCACACACTTTATACACCCTTCTAACACGTTTTTAATCCAACTTTCCATAAACTTATTTGTTGATCACACATGAAACATATCCTGAATAATGTCCTGACATCTAGTCAGACATTGTCTTCTATTTCTTGTATGCACAAACCCGTGACCAACACAGCTCCAACCATTAGTAAAAAAATGCTTTATAAAAAGTTCTAAAGCATAAGCACAAAGCCTTCAACTGAACTCTAAGTGTACTCCTTTCACTTAGACTCAGCGACATCAAAACACCAGAATACCAAATATGTGACATCTCTCAATACTAAAGACCCTCAAAGAGTTCTTCCAAAATCTGCAGAGAAAAATAAATTTTCCAAGACACAATTATTGACCATTAGAGAGATAGGTGGTGTACTTTTGATTCAGTCACTCAGCTTCACCTATCTTTTTCAAGACCACCAACCTCAGTACGCAAGCCTGCAAAATATCTACACCATTGCAGCAACAATCCATGGACAAGTAATACACTCCCCCTGTCAAGGATAATTGAAGGGGTAAGAAAACACTTAGAAGAGGGGGGGGGGGGAGGGGGTTGAATAAGTGACTCTTTTCTTTTTCAAAACAAAGCTCAAACAATAATGGAAGGACAAGGTTATTTTTATCCTGGTTCGTTTGAACTCAAACTACTCCAGTCCACCCGCCAAGGTGATTTCGCCTTTCTCAACAAGAACTTAATCCACTATAATCAATTGATTACACACACACAACAACTGTTGTGACTAACAATGCACAAGTAATCTTACAAGTGACTAACACCACTAAGACTTAAATCTAGTCCTAGTCTGCTTGAGAAATCTGACCAAACTTGGTCTCTCAAGGAACAAAATACAGGAGTTTAATCTTTATAGATAATGAAATAGAGTTTGCTTCTAATCAAGCTATATCACAACTGTGATTTTTCACTTATAATATAATGCACAAATTGTATGAACAATGAGTTTGTGAGCTTAGAATCTTTCACGTAGTTTCTTACTTCTAATTTGAAAATTGATTGGTTCACTTGGTTGTTGGCTTGCAATAAATGTTCTTCTATTTATAGTAGGAACAATAAGATCGTTGTTGCCTTCAGAAAAGTTGGAGAGCATTAAATGCTTGCGTGTTTCCTTGCAATATTCCATTTTCCAAGAAACTAGTTGTAGACACTTGAGTGCTTTCAGCCGTCTTTGCATTAATGAGCAAACATCATAATGTAAGAACATGTTTCCTACGCTTTGACAATACAAGTTGGTTTTAACGTTCTTTTAGAATTTGCTCCAATGTCTTTAAGTCAGAACATGCTTCACTCATCTTCTAGGCAGTGTTTTGCTTGCTAAGAACTTGGTCAGCGCTTGCTTTCAAGTAATCTTCTGAGCAAGGAACCTACTAAAAGTTAGAAGATATATTTAACAAATAAAGTGTCTTACCAGAGTCAGCAGATGCGCTTGAATAAAAAGTTCTTTTATCAAAGAATTTCTTCATAATTTTTACTTAGCACTTCAGAATCTTTTCTGTCAGAACATTAACTGAGACATTTAAAACACATTCATCAGAGTATAAATTATCTTAAATATAATTTATTGTTATCATCAAAACTCTGAGATAGGTTGGAACTAATCTTGTTCTTACAATAATAAGTGCTCCTTATGAAGATGGACACTTGAGCACATGACATGAAAACATGAAAGTCTTCATACTTTCACAGTGGAGGGCAACCACTTCATACACCTGAGATTCACACAAGACACACTTGATTTGAAATTTCTCACACATTCCAGAACAAATGCTCTTAGTTTGCTTGCTACACAAGTTCAAGATTGCCATAACTTTTACTTGTAGTATAAGAAACCATTTCCTTAAAAAAAACACTCAGATCAGACCTCGGTATCTGATATCCATTCCTCTACCCTTTCATTCACTAGCAATTGTTGATACTAGTGAAGACTTCAAAAATAGTAGTTATGCATTTCCATAACATACTACTATAAAGAAGATCAAAATCTACATATTCCAATCCACATATCCAAAGATACCTCTTCTCACAATAAAGTTGAGCTTCAGCTCCACATCCATAACCCAAGCATCTTTCAAATACTTACACATATAGAACACTAGCTTCTTCATATCACATAACTCATTAGCTTTGCTTCTTGATTCATCATCTAAAAGACTCATTATGCAGAGAAGTCCTTCAAGAAGCCCCTAATAAACACAAAAAGATCTCAAAAGATCACACCATTTACAGCTCATTCAGTTTATTACAACCACCTGAATGTCATAAAGATAAATTAACTCTCAAACAATTTCTGAACTAAGAGTTCAGAAAGCAGATTTGCGCATACCCAACTCCCGACAAGGTCTTTTCCATCAGTTACATGCTCATCTTCATCAGACTAATACCCAGCTCCCGTCGAGATATTTGTCATCATAGGAAATCTTCTTCACACACAGACTGCATATGATGCTTCCATTCTTCTTCTTCATTCTCTTTACATACAAGATTCTTCACAACATTCTAGACTTGGTCAGAGACTGGACTTTATACTCCATCAAGGTAATACATTCCAACTTTGGAATCCAATGGTGATTAGAAATTCTCACCCCATGTATGTTTGGAGCATTGAGGAATAAAAGTCCAAAGGGCAACTCCAAAGATGCAAGATTGATTGAATAAGGAAAGAAAGAAAGTCAGAAAAATAAATAAAGAAGTGTTGTGTGTCAAACCTCATTGGGTAAAGCTTGGGCGAGGAGCTTGCGCTTCTGTCTCGGCCGACGAGCATGGAGTGAGAGGTTTTAATCAAATTCCAATAGCTTTTGTCTTTTCTTAGCGTCATGGTCGCCATGCGAGTTTTGGTTAAGTCACCGGGCGAAGCTTCCCTTCGCCGGACGAGGGTGGATATTTTTAGCCAGTTGCATACGTGGCGTAACCTGGGCCTTGTATTTAATTGCCATCGTCGGGCGAAGCTTTTATGTCATCGGGCGACAAGTGCATACCAGATTTTGTATATATTTTCTTTTCATTTAATTTATAAGGGTTATGGTTTTGGGTGTGGTTTTTGATCTCCCAACTCCATCAACCTCATTTTTGGTAGATTAGCTTAGATTATAACTATGGAGCTTTCATACGAATGATCCAGGGTGTATGACTCTTTGATCTGCGCTGACAATTCAGGAGATTTGTGGTTCATTTCACTTTTTCTTTGTGTACTTTCTTTTAGTTGGGTTTGTATATGTATTTAATTTGATATCATGTATATTTGTCGCCCATGACGTTATATTAAACTTACTTTACAAATCTTTGTCTAGTATTGTCCTGAATTTTTGCTCTGTGCTCAGGATTTGGGTTTATATAGACATATAATGCTTAGATTTTTATCTAGGATGATAGTCAGTTAGTTTCTGGATTCTAGAGATATATTTAGAGCTGAAATTCACTTGGGTGTCTGTGATTAATTCCTCTGTGTTGGTTGTGTCTCTATGAGAGATCGTCAACGCGATTAACATGGTTGACTTCAATGTTGTTAAGGTTGGTTGACTTCTGTGTTGTTAAGGTTGCGTTTGACACATGATGACATAGATGAGTCTTGTAGGTTGAGTATAACTGGTCGATATGTTTAAGTTTGTGAAGAGTGAATTATATGCATGGTTGATAAGTCTCTTCTTCGAAGAATGAATTTTTTTTCCTGTTAATAACTGTCACCATTTCCATTAAACCCCCCAAACTCATTAACTGATGATTTATGGAACGGAAACTCGATAACTAATCTTTGTGGACACGATATGATTAACCTAAATATCACTCGGTAAATTAATAACTTTACTTTTTGCTTGCCGTTTTACTGCTTCAGGAAAATGGCGTCGCTGCCGAGGATTAGTTTATTGTTTCACATTGCGATAATTCCTTTATTTTTGAGTTATATAGATATCTTATATATTGTCTATTTTTACTTGTGTATATTTATACTTGTATATGTTTACTATACTTATAAATTTGTTATATCATTATTTGTTTCCTTTCATGTTTGCTTGTGTGTTGGTTAAAAATAACCGGGTGGAAGCAACTTGGAGGAACGTTCTTAAATAACAGACATTGAGCTTACGACGTAAAACAAACATGTTTTATTGTTTTTCATTTTTGTTAATTTAGGTAGTGTGTTGATTGTTGTTTGAACAAGTTGAAATTGAACTTGTTCTAAATTCTCAAATCTTCACTTTTCAACTTGTTTAACTTTTCGAGAGCTTTCTTTTATTAGCTTGAGGAAATTTGTATGTGTATAATTTTATTTTTTCTAATTCTTTTGTTGTTGTTTGGATTCAAATTTTGATATGGTAACTTGAAGAATTTTGAGGTGATTGTCCGAATTTTAGTGTTTCAACTTGCATATGTATGGTAATGATAATATTTTGAAGTTGGTACACGTCAGGTACTCGTTTACCACTTTCTGTAGCATAACATGTTTAGGAAACTTTTCATTTGTATAATTACCATACCATTCATTCTTTTTGCATTACTTGCTTTTGACTTGAATCACTTTAGTTTCCTTTTTACCCCAATTGTGAGGAAACTTTCCATTGTTCATATATGCTGAAGGCCACAATTCTTGTTTTAACTGAATTTTATTATGTTTAATCTTTTGTTTGTGTTGATTGTACAAAAGCATGAAAATGATCAAAATATTTTATTTCATTATAACTACCTAATCAAATAGTCAATTCACCTTGTGAGTGTGTGATCGTTAGTATCCTCTTTGAGTTTTTTTGTCAATATCCATGTTATTTTTTGTCTATGAGTGTTTAGTTTTTCCTTTTTGGAACCCTTAACCATTATTTTTTATTTGAATTTTTATCTTACCTTAGAAAGTAGAGAGTATTCACACTTTGATGTTTGTTGAATTCAAGTTGGAGAGAACAATGTTTGATCATTTATATGTTGGTTGCTATGAGGTTGAGAAATAGAAAAAGAAAAAGAAAGAAAAAAAGTGAAAAAGAAAGATTAGAAAAAGAAAGAAGAAAATTGAAAAAACTTTGAAAAAGAAAAACAAAAGAGTTCGAATAATTGTGCGAATAAGTATTGTGATTGGTTTGAGAAATTTGGAATGAAGAAGAAGTTTGATTGAAATTGTGTTGCTCGAGTCTTTGTGAGTTCAAGTTTGAGTTTATCACAAACTTTTTTCAGCTCAAACTCAACTAATTAAGAATTGGCCGAGTTCGAGTTCAAGTTCATCACAAACTTTTTTTCCAGCACAAACTCGACTTGTTAGAAGTTCACGAACATATCAGTTCAACTCGTTAGGTTTATCTTGTTAGATTTAACTCGCTTATTTCACGGACTTAAAAGTAATTTTTTAAAGTCTATTTTATATATATATATATATATTTGTTATTTTAAATTAATATTTTTTTAAATAAAAAAATATAGAAATAAAATAAAAGTTATAAGATTGAAATTTGGACGATATTAATTTTATTTGCATAATTATTTGTAGAAATATTTTGCTCATGAGAATATAAATTATCAATTAAAATTGTTAGATTAAAAGAAAATGAGACTAAGATTTAGAGCAAATATTTAAACATACTCTTAAAGATAATATAATCTACCTCATATATAATCGAATTGACTCATGAACATAACGAGTTGAATTATGTATCGTTCAAGTTCAACTCATTTAGTTAACGAACTTAGTTTTTAGCTCATATTCAACCTATTTGATTTATAAATCTAGTTTAACGATTTAATTTTTGAATCGAATTTCAAATTATTTTTGAGTTGATTTGATTTTATACGTAAAAGTAGTTTAAATTAAATATTCATATTTTTATTTAATTTTTTATAAATAATTTATTTATTATTAGAAAAAACAATACATTAACGCTTCAGATGAATTGACATTAACTCTTGTTCTTTCAACATGATAACACTTCTTGGTTCCAATTTTTTTGAATGGAAATTATTTTAGGAATTATGTGAGAAAAGTGGTTGTATAGAGAATTTATTTGAAAAAATTGGTTATTTGCATAAAAATGGGTGAATGAAATTTTTATTGGTAAAGGCCTTTTCATGTAACTACTTATGTGTTTCTCTTTGATTTGAATGTGCTTTTGATGACTCAGAAGAACCTTTCCACGACGCTCCTCAAATACGACGACACACTCCGTCGCTATTTGTCTTCCAAACACAACAGATTTGGTTTATGTGCCTCAGCTGTCACCATTTGCCTCAAAGCTTGCGTTGCCTCAGGCACCCTAGAATTTGGAAGAGGTGTTCACGTGGATTCCATCAAGCTCAATTTCAACTCTGACTGTTTTGTAGGTTCTTCTCTCATTCGGTTTTACTCACAATTTGGAAAAATAAAATATGCACATAAGGTGTTTGATGAAATTACTAACAAAGATATTGTTACTTACACTTCCATTATCAACGCATATGCTCACTCTGATGGTTTCTCTGCTTATGGTGCTTTTACAATTGCTTCCACAATGCAGCAGCAAGGGCTGCTTCCGAATCGCGTTACGTTAGTGAGTTTGATGCATGCAGCAGCGAGATTGGGGGTGCTGCAAGAGGGTCGTGCAATTCATGGTTATGCTGTTAGGAAAGGGATTGGTTTGTGTGATGATGTTTTTGAGACAACGCTTTTGGATATGTATCATAAATGTGGTGGTGTAGGGTTAGCTGCCTCGGTTTTTGCCAAGATGGATGCTCGGAAAACAACAAATGTTGGTTCTTGGAACACTTTGATAGCTGCTTATCTTCAAAATGGACTGGCTTTAGAAGCTTTTAAACTTTTTCGTCAAATGATATGTAGAAATGTTTTGCCTGATTTGGTAACATTGGCTAATGCTGTTCTGTGTTGTGGTGAATTGAATTATTTACGTCGAGGGATGAGTATTCATGGATATGTGGTCACGATGGGGGTGGAACTTGATTTGGTGGCTTCCACTGCTTTGGTTGATCTATACTGTAAAATTGATGTAACCAAAGCTAGGAAAATGTTTGAGAGATTGGGGAATAAGGATGCTGTTGTATATAATGTTATGATGACTGGTTATCTTGAAAATGAGTTACCTGTGGAGGCGGTAAATGTTTATCGTGAAATGGTCAAGTTGAATGTATATCCGAATGTGGCTTTGTTTCTTAATTTGATTTCTGCTGTATCAAAACTGAGAGACATTAGATTAGTCAGGTCTATACATGGTTATGTATTGAGGCATATGCACATATCGCATGTGGAAATCGCAAATCAAATTATTCATACGTATGCAAAATATGGGTATGTAGTGGATGCAAGGGTAGTCTTCAATAGGATGAGAACAAGGGACTTGGTTTCATGGACTTCGATGATAACGGGTTATATTTATCATGGCCACATTGACGAAGCCATAAATGTGTTTCGTCTGTTGCAAAAAGAAAATCTAAATATTGACTCTGTTACTCTAATTGGTCTCATTCAGGCATTATCCCAGCTTGGATGTCTAAGGTTTGTTAAGGAAGTTCACTGTTTCAGTTACCGATTTTTCCATGGTAACGAGCTCTCTGTAAATAATTCTCTTATTACTATGTATGCTAAGTGTGGAAAACTGCTACTGGCTAGGTACATATTTGAGCAAATGACAGAACTGTGTCTCACATCATGGAATGCAATGATAGGGGCATATGCGATGCATGGAAACTATACAAAGGTGTTAGATCTCTTTGATCATATGAAATTTGCGAAGGTTACACCCGATGAAGTGACTTTCACTTCAATCCTCACTGCCTGCAGCCACTCAGGATTGGTAGAAGAGGGTCTACAAATTTTTGGGATAATGATGAAGGAATATGCAATAGTTCCAAGCGAAGTTCATTATAGTTGTATAGTAGATTTATTAAGCCGAGCTGGTCGACTTAAAGAGGCATACAATCTGGTCAAAAGCATGCCGACAACACATAGTTCTGCTGCATTGTCTGCTTTGCTTTCTGCTTGCAGATTCTATGGAGATACAGAGATTGGGGAAGCTATAGGGAAACAGATACTAAAATTGGAACCACATAGCTCAGGTGCTCATGCTCTGATATCAAATATACGAGCCCAAGGGGGGAGGTGGGATGAAGTAGCCCAAATAAGGGTCATGACAAAGAGTACAGAAGTGAGAAGTATTCCTGGATATAGTGCATGTTTGGATTGACTGTGAGTTTGTCAAAATCACGGTGGATCACTGCAAGTGTAGAAAAAGCTAATATCATCGTCAATCAAAACATACACATAGTCCAACACAGCTAGACAAGTAGCATTGAGATGCGAATGAGACCACAACATTCTTAGTATGAGTTTTAGATTGACTTATTTGAATTTATCTATTAGTATAAGCATTTTACATTTTATTTTTATTTTGTTATAGAAATAATTTATTTATAAACACTTATATGATAAACGCTTATGATTGAGTAACTTATTTGTAATGTCTATATCTTCATAGAATAATTTTGATATATGGCCAATGATATCAATGTTGTGGTTAATGGTATCAAAGCAAGTATAAGACGGATTATAATTGAATGTGTAGAAAAAGGAGTACGGTTTCGTCAGACTTAATGGTGCGATTTCACCCCAAGAGTATTATAAGTGGAGTGTAAATGGGCATCAAAAGGTCAATAACTTTGATAGTGGAGTTGGATAAGATAAGATACATTCTTTCCCTGACGAATTTGACAAAGTACAGGTACATCCTATTTCTTCTTCTAGTTGTTGTTTGGTAAAAATTTATCGGTACATTCTATTGATTGGAGCTTTTTATATTCTATATCCCATTGTTGGATTATACATGTATCTTTATCTTCGGCTATTGCCTGGAATTCACTTCAAATGGTTTGAACTAGGGGAGTTCTAACATATAATGAACGAAACCACTTATTTCAATTGTTATTTAAACATATGCAAGTAACCAACAATCGAAAAAATTGGTGTTACTCTCCATTTATTTATTTTAAATTTGTAACATCTATTAAATTTCAGATAGCGTTTACCTGTGATGTACATCTCAAGTAATTTGAATATAAATGCAGCATTTGGAGGTTCTGAGTCAAGGAGAAAATGAAAGTAGATTAAATACACGTTCTTGTTTCCTTGAGGGATTAAAGAATATATCTTGACACAATTAAGCTCCAGGAACTTATAGATTTACAAAAATCCCCAGACAACCAATAGACTGTTTTCATCAATGTAGCACCAAAAATTCAGATGGAAAGTGTATTTGGTGTCCGACATGTGTCAGTGTCAGACACTGACTCAACATCATCACATGTGATATTACATTCATATATTTTTCAAATTATTAGCAGTCTCAGTGTCCGTTTCTCTGTCAGTATTGTGTCTGCCTCAGTGCTTCGTAGATTTTTGCCGAAGGCATATCTAAATAAGTCAATGTATCTACTCTTGTCGTTCTGCTTTATTAACTTTGATGAGTTGTTGAGATTGATTTTATATGATAATTTAAAACATCCGATAGCTGTTTCATCATGGTCTTCTGACTTTACTTTTGCCACAGATAGGCAGTGGTCCAAGAATTAGTTTTCACTTTATAAATTATGTAATCTTTTGCTTACGTTTTGAAGATTTGTTTAGATTGTTAGTATAAATTATGTAATCTGATTTCTTACACTGTTTTGCGCGTTCATTCAGCACCTGGTATCTTGTTTACGACGATGTCGTATCACCTTGGACATGGCAGAGTGCTCTAGAGCAAGATATGTTTACAAGTAAGTTATAGATAAAACTAACCAACTTTTCTTTTCTTTATATCTTTACTTATTAGTTATATATAAAACAACCAACTTTTCTTTTCTTTATATATTATTTTTGAAAGCAGAAAATATTTGAGAAAAGTCTGAGTTGTTTATTTCTTATCATATAAAAAGGTAAAGGAAGTACCAAAGAATCATAATGCCCTCAATGATGAGTCCAACCCTGAATTTCTCATGCCACCTTGCATGTATAGAATAAACTTCAAGAACAAAAATAAAAAAAATATTAATGAAAAAACAATACATCAAATTGCCTAAGCCCAAGTAGTATTGACACTTCAAATTATAGGCGTGTCTAGTATCTGACACATGTTGATATGTGACATTCAATTTCTTTTAGTTTTTACACTAATTGTCGGTGTGGACGTGTCGGTGTCCTATAAGATATATGTACTCGTTTCTTTTTAAAAGCATTTTAAATAGAGAGACCAGTATGTATATGAGCTACTTAAAATTATGGACTCACCAAAAGTGAACATTATTTGGCCACACCATTCTCTTAAATTATTAAGAATTCATGACCAGAGTTATTGGATATACTTATTAAGCAGACACATGACCCAAAGTGAGGCCATATGCACTAAGAAACACCATGTTATTGGTTGTTCAAATTAAAGTATAAAACACTCAGGCAATGTCACATAAACCAACCTGTCCTCAAATGCTTAAATCTAGGAGCATGTGAATATCATCATCATTAACATTGTTGTTCTTCTAGATTTTGAATAATACTGAATTTTTTTCATCGTCTCTTAACATTGTATATGTTGCAGGATTTGGAAATTTGAGTATGGGCAAAGAAATGGGAAATAACAACACTTCTGCTATCAAAGGTACATGTTTCGGTATTGAAATGCTGAAGAAAATTTGTTGAAGTAGATTTGTATTTTTTTTTGTTTTTGAAATTTCATGTCATTTTTGTAGAGGAAGATAACACAAGTGAAGTTGATAATAAGAAACTCGTAGAAGATACTAGTGAACATGCAAATCAGATGTTGCGAGAAGAAAATAAGAAGGTACCAACATCATCTTTAACCAAAGATATACAACAAGATGTTCATGATGCCGATGGTGATGTAAAAGGGAAGAAAACTCAAACCATTTCAATAGCTGAAGCCAATGTTGCTTATGAAATAAATTTGAAAAATCAAATGCATCCAAAAGCTGAAGTGAAAAATGTTAAGGAGAAAGCAACTACTGAACTTGGACAAGTTGTGATGCAAGAAGAAATTCGCGGAGGCGGTGTGGAAGAGAAAACTAAATCGATTTCAACGGCTATATTTGCAAATGGTGGTTATGAAACAAGGGATAGTGTAACAAGGCTAAGTACTGAATCAAACCCTGATAATCTAAACATCACTTCTCAGATGCAAAAATCACCAAGTTTCAATCTCAACCTCCGAACTGAATCAAGGGGAGAAGAATCGGTTGAAATTCCGTTGCTTTGTAAGTCCGCAAGCGATAGCTTGTCAAACAAGTTAAGTCAAAATCTCAGTAACTCAATGCCTCATGATGAATATGATCACATTGAAGAGAAAATAGTTACTATGGAAAGAAGTTACTCAGAGATGTCAAACTCTTCATTCATCAGTTTTCCGAAAGAAGAAGCAGCAGCTGATCTTCTAGTCATGGAACACACACAAGATAACAATGCTGGTTCAAAGATGGAAGTGTTGTCATCTACTTCACCTAAAGGAAAAGAAAAGGGCAAGTCTATGTCTTACTTCTTCACTAGCTGCATGTGTTGTGCAACTTTGCCAAATTAAAACCTTAAGAATTACATTTTATTTTATTTTTATTTTGTGAGTTTCTTTATGATTTACTTTTCTTGAAGTGACGTTTTGATGTGGAGAGAATATTGCTTGCTTGGTGTCCGTTCCGACTTCAAATATTGGTTTTTGGCATTATTTGAGCCATTACGGTTTTGGGGACCGAAGAGAATGATGTTCATAAACAACTATTTGTTTCGATTTTCAAACAGTGAGAATTTTTTATGTACAAAAACAATTTCATATGATCAAGATCAACCAAAAGTGAGAGTATTGCCGCTGCTATGTAATAGTGTTTGACACATTGTTAGGCAGTTAGTTTACTTTCTGTTATACTATTCTGTTAGAATATTTGCTTTGCTGTCACTTTCTGTTAGTGAAGCTTTAGTTAGTTTTGATCTAAGCCTCTCTATATAAAAGAGTGCTTTCTGTATCTTCAAAATTAACAAAAACAGAATAACAGAATCTCATCTTCTCCAATTGCTTTCTTCTTTTCTCTTCTTACCTAATTCTATCATGGTATCTAGAGCTTAAATTTTTTTCCGATCCATGGAGTCCTTGTTTCCGTCTTCGCAAGTGAAGCTTTCTCACTTGATCTCTGTGAAGCTTGATGAAAGGAACTTCAAGCAATGGAAGCAACAGATTGACAGAGTCGTACGCGGTCATCGCCTTCAACGGTTTGTTACTGTTCCGGTAATTCCTCAGAGATCACCGTCCGATTCCGATACTACACCACGTGGTGAAAATTCTGCGTACCTGGAGTGGGAACAACAAGACGCACTTGTCTGCACTTGACTCCTCTCTACTGTATCAGATTCGCTTCTCCCAAAGCTTGTTGAGTGCAGACATTCGTGGCAGGTATGGACTGAAATCCATCGCTACTTCAATACGCTCCTTACAACCAAAGCGCGTCAACTGCGATCGGAGCTCTGGCAGCTTACGAAAGGTACTCGCACTGTTACGGAACTCATCGCGCGTACACGCGAAATCAGCGAATCTCTGCTTTCGATTGGGGATCCAGTTCCGTTACGTAACCTAATCGAGATCGTTCTTGATTCTTTGCCTGAAGAGTACGATCCAATTGCCGCTGCTGTCAACAGCAAAGATGAATTGATTTCCTTGGATGAATTGGAGTCGTCACTGTTAGCGCATGAATCGCGCCTTGAGAAGCATCGTAAGGCTGTGGTTACTGAACCGGAAACGGTGAATCTCACTCAGGCGCCGCTGTCGTCGTCCTTGACGGTTACCTCTGATCAACCAGCGCCGACGGACACTTTCCCTCAAGGTACGAGTCACGTGACTGCCAACGCTGATAATCACGCTTATAGTTCTCGTGGAGGTCGTTCCGGTCGTGGTGGTGGTCGCTATGCACGTGGTGGAGGCCGTTTTGGCAAAATGCAATGCCAGATTTGTCATAAAGCTGGACATGACGCGTCTGTCTGCTACTATCGTTACTCTAATTCCAGCAGTGCTGCATATCCACCTCCAAGAGTTTCGTATAATCCTTTCCTTATGCAATCACACCCTATGTTTCCAGCTCAGTTTGGTTATTCTGTTCCCAGAGGTAGTGCACCTCCTAGATCTTTTGCACCACAGGCGTTTTATGCAGGTTCTGAAGCTGGTTTTAATAACCAATGGTGGTATCCTGATTCAGGAGCTTCTCATCATGTTACTCCTGATGCCTCTAATTTGTCTGACTTTGTTTCTTTGCCAGGAACTGAGCAAGTTTTCATGGGAAATGACCAAGGTTTGTCTATAAATTCTGTTGGTTCCATGTCCTTTCACTTGCCACATACTTCTAACCTATCTCTTACCCTTAGAAATCTGCTCCTTGTCCCTAATATAACCAAAAACTTAATGAGTGTGAGCAAATTTGCTCAAGATAATCATGTCTTTTTTTTAATTTCATCCTAATTTCTGTGTTGTTAAATCTCAGGCTACTTCTGAAGTGTTACTTCGTGGGTCTGTTGGAGATGATGGACTTTACAAGTTCTCTAATCCTACCACTTAGCTATTCAAGTCTAGTTTTCCAAATTCTTGTTCTGCCCAATCTCCAAACTGCAGGGCTAGCTGTAATTTGTCCTTTTCATCTGCAGCACACAATACTCCTGTTATCAGTTGTTTACCAAATTGTATAAATCATTGTAATACTCTTTGTAATCCTGATCAGTTTCATATTAATACGAGCAGTTTTACTCATACTCCTTCTCTTAATTCCACTACTTACAATACTCATGTATCCTCTTCACATTCTAATAGTTCATCCTCCATAGCCACAAGTAAATATGTTCTTTGGCATACTAGATTGGGACACCCTAATCATCATTCTCTAGTTGAAGTTTTCAAACTATGCAACTTTCCCAATTTTCCCAAACCACCTACTGAATTGTGTCAAGCTTGCTGCCTTGGCAAGTCTCATAGATTATCCTCTACCCTATCTACCACTGTTTACACTCATCCCTTTGAATTAGTTGTTTGTGATCTTTGGGGTCCTGCACCTATAACATCTACAGGTGGTTACACATACTTCCTCACTTGTGTAGATGCCTTTTCTAGGTTTGTTTGGGTCTTTCCTCTCAAACTCAAATCTGATACCTTTATCCAGTTTACTCAGTTTAAGAAAATGGTTGAACTTCAATTCAATTGTCCTATCAGATGTGTTCAAAGTGATGGTGGAGGAGAGTTTAGGCCTCTCACCAAATATCTAAATGATTTGGGTATTGTTCATAGGCTCACCTGTCCTCATACTCATCATCAAAATGGCCTTGTTGAACGTAAGCATAGGAATATAGTTGAAACATGACTCACACTTCTAGCCTAATCCACTCTTCCTCTAAAATTTTGGGACCATGCCTTTGTCACAGCTGCCTATCTTATTAACAGAATACCTAATCCCACAATTGAAAATTTATCTCCTTATTTCAAACTTCTTAATAAGCCCCCAAATTATTCAAACCTTAAGGTCTTTGGTTGTTCTTTCTATCCCTTCCTTCGTCCCTATAATGCTCATAAGTTAGCCTATAGGTCCCAAGAGTGCTTATTTCTTGGCTATTTTACAGCTCACAAAGGTTACAAGTGCCTAGTTCCTGATGGCCACATCTATATTTCCAAAGATGTGGTGTTTCACGAGTCTAAATTCCCATACCAGTCCTTGTTTCCCACTGCATCTCAATCTTCCATTTCCAACACAAATCTCAATTCTACTAATGCTTCCTCCTGGTCATTACCTTCTATAATTTCATCCTCTGAATCCAGGCAGCCTACACCCTCTCCTTCCCTTAATCCTCCTTCTCCTACTCAGGCTGAACACCATCAATCTGTCTCTCCTTCAGTCTCTCAGTCTGAGTCTATCTCAGCTTCTCACTCCAGTTCTACTGCATCCCATATTCCTTCATGTTCTGCTACAGCTTCTCATACTCATGACCAACCAGTCCTAGCTAATGGTGACCACACCCCTCCCTGTTCTTCTGCCCTCATTCTTTCAGACCCCGCTGAAGCATCTACCATTTCTCCCTCTTCCTCTAAAACTGGCTCCTCTAACCCTTCTCCCTCTAACCAACTTTTTATCAATCCTCTCAATGTGCATCCTATGCAAACCAGAGCCAAAAGTGGCATTACCTTACCTAAACTCAATCCCACAATGCTTTTAACTCACATGGAACCAACATCAATTGATCAAGCCTTGGCCACTCCTCATTGGTTCCAAGCAATGAAAGAAGAATTTCAGGCATTGATGAGAAATCAGACCTGGACTTTGGTGAAAGCACCTGATTCTAGAAAGCCAATTGGCTGCAAGTGGGTCTTTAGGACCAAAGAAAACCCTGATGGATCTGTCAACAGGTACAAGGCCAGATTAGTTGCAAAAGGGTTTCATCAGAGGGATGGCAGTGATTTTCAGGAGACTTTTTCACCAGTCATCAAGCCTGTCACAGTCAAAACAGTCCTTACTATTGCTGTCACAAACAAATGGATCATCCAGCAAACTGATGTCAATAATGCCTTTCTAAATGGCACTCTTGAGGAGGAAGTTTTCATGCAACAACCCCCTGGGTTTGCAGCCTCTGACAGGTCCCTAGTATGTAAGTTGAACAAAGCTATCTATGGGTTAAAACAGGCCCCTAGGGCCTGGTTTGACAAACTCAAGAGTGCCCTGTTTCAGCATGGTTTTCAATCTAGTAGGTGTGATCCCAGCCTGTTTCTTCTCCATCAAGGCAAGCTTCAGATCATGGTTCTTGTATATGTTGATGATATCATCATTATAGGAAATTCAGCTTCCTTTATCACATCCTTGATCAAGCTTCTTAATGATAAATTCTCATTGAAACAGTTGGGACAACTTGACTACTTCCTAGGCATTCAGGTTTCTCACCTCCCTAATGGTTCCATTCTTCTCTCTCAAACAAAGTATCTTACTGATTTACTTTCAAAAGTAAATATGCTCAATGCTAATGCCATGCCCACTCCCATGGCTTCTACAAGTAAATTATGAAAGGTGGGTTCTATTCCTGTTGAGGATCCTACTCAGTTCAGATCTGTTGTGGGTGCCTTGTAGTATGCCACATTAACTAGGCCTGAAATTTCTTATTCTGTCAACAAAGTCTGTCAGTTCCTGTCCAATCCCCTGGAGGAACATTGGAAGGCAGTCAAAAGGATCCTAAGGTATTTGAGTGGCACCATAGAGCATGGGTTAATCTTGCAACCTGCCCCTGTTCATCAACCTATGCAGTTACTAGGGTTTTGTGATGCTGACTGGGCATCTGACCCTGATGACAGAAGATCCACTTCAGGCGCCTGTGTTTTTCTTGGCCCAAATGTCATCTCCTGGTGGTCCAAGAAGCAGCAGCTGGTGGCCAGATCCAGTGCTGAGGCTGAGTATCGTAGTATGGCTCTGTTGGCTGCTGAGTTATTGTGGGTTTAGTCTCTGCTCAAAGAAATTAACTGTCCCTTTCAAGTGCCAAAAATCTTATGCGACAACTTAAGTACAGTCACACTTGCCCATAATCCTATTCTCCATAATAGGACTAAACACATGGAGCTGGACATCTTTTTTGTGAGGGAAAAAGTTCTGAGCAAAAGTCTCTCAGTAGTTCATGTCCCAGCTCAAGATCAGTGGGCTGACATCCTGACCAAACCTTTGTCTGCTGCCAAGTTTGTTCCTCTGCGTGGAAAGTTGAAGGTGTTTAACAAGAATGACTTATCCAGACCACCCTTAACTTCTAAAGGGGACTAATAGTGTTGACACATTGTTAGGCAGTTAGTTTACTTTCTGTTATACCATTCTGTTAGAATATTTGCTTAGCTGTCACTTTCTGTTAGTGAAGCTTTAGTTAGTTTTGATCTAAGCCTCTCTATATAAAAGAGTGCTTTCTGTATCTTCAAAATTAACAAAAACAGAATAACAAAATCTCATATTCTCCAATTTCTTTCTTCTTTTCTCTTCTTACCTAATTCTATCACTATGATTTAAAAACTATGTAGCACCGAGAAAACACATGTCCGTGTCCATATCTGTATTGGACACCGACACTTATGATTATGTTCAATTTATTTATTTTTTAAATTATTATTGGTGTCAATGTGTCGTATCGGTGTCATGTCTCTGTCCATGTGTAGATTAAGAATACTAAAAAGCAAGAAGAGAAATCTATAATATAAGAAAATCAAATATATCCAAAAAGTCAATTTTGTCTTTTTGCTCCAAAATCAGAACACGTGGGTAGGTTATTTGAGGTTTCAAATTTGTTATGTTCCAAAAGCAACACAAGCGTGTATATTATTCTACGCTTCTGTAACCTCCCTCTCCACCTTTCCTTAACCTCTCTCTCCACCTTCACCTATTCATTATCTCTTTTGTAACGGTTTCCATAATCAATGTTGAAATTTCTAAACGTCCGTCCATTCCACTACTTCCTAAATGTATTCTTTCTCTACAATTCCTATTCTTTTTCTACCTTTTGTACGACAGTTATCAACATGAAGAGGATGACGATTTCGCATAACCCTTTCTTCCTCTAATTCTCTCTACCTCTTCCTTTTTCTCTCTCTTTCATTGCCTCTCTATTTCTCTCTATTGCGCCGGTATTGGTGGTCCGTGGAGAACAGAAGTAGCTACTCTGTGCTAATTTCAGGTGGGGTTTTTCCTGGATCAGATGTACTGCGCCGCGTTGGAGGGAGAAGCTGAACAGCGGGTTGCGGAACATGGAGGCGGAGTGTTTCTTGATTGGTTGATATTGGAGGTGCGTTCTAGTGCGTGGATTGATTGTGCATGGTTCAGAAGAATTTTCCGGCCGCAAATCTTCTTCTATTTCACCCTTCTTTTTGAATTTTTGCAAAAAAAATATTGAATTGAGTTTTGGATTTGTAAGAAGTTGTTATTTTATTTTTACAGGTTATGAAGAAAAAAAGATTGATATGTGTTTGTGGTTGTTCTAGAGGCGGCTGAGCGAAGGGTGAATTGACGGTGATGGTAGCTTTCGTCGGTCTGAATCGGAGGGAACGAAGGTGACCGATGGCGTGATGTCGAGGATGTCAGCGAGGTTGTCAGCGTTGGAGATTGTGTCTGGTAGTGGCGTGTTATTATTGTGAGACAAGATCAGATGTCCAAGAAAACAAAGAAACATATTCACTCATGAAACAACTTAGATAAATTAGATTCATCTTCTCAATTAGGTCCTTGCAACTTAGATGGAACAACTTAATGAATTACACAGATGATGGAAAATAAGTAAAGGACCTCAATCACATATCATTGGTTATCTTATAAATGAAAAAATATCAATGCAATTGTAGTGTTTATAATACTTAGCATTAGATGAATTCTAGTGTTATTTAGGGTTTTATTTATGTATATGAAAGTGTGATTATTTATTGTTATGATAGATTTGATGCAAGGAGGATGTTGGAAATGTTACGAAACAAGTGGTTAGTTTTTGTAGGTGATTCAGTTGGAAGGAACAAATGGGAATATATGCTTTGTATGCTATCTTCTGCTGTTAGTAACAAGAGTTCTGTTTATGAGGTTAACAGGACCCCAATCACAAAGCACACAAGATTCTTAACATTCAGGTTTGAGGATTTCAACTGCCCTGTTAAATACTACAGGTCTCGATTTTTAATAGTGCAGGGACGACCTCCTCATGGGGCACCTCATCGGGTGAAATTGACTTTGAGAGTGGATCAAATGGACCAGACTTCTCATCGGTGGAGGAACGTTGATGTGTTGGTTCTCAATGTCGGACATTGGTGGAATTACCAGAAGACCATCAAAATGTAAGGTTTTTTTCCTTCTGTTGTGTGATGGATTGTTATTCTTAATAATTCAATATTTGAGTAGGACGTGAGAAAGAAGGTATGTGATTAGCGGTGGGAGTAAGCTAGGCTTGAGCCTGACCTTCTTTAAAAGCGTCAAGACAGAGCTTGACATATTATCTATCATAGGCCCATCTTTATGCTCTTTTTAAATCCATAATATTATAATCTTTTGACATAACATATATTATTTTGTTGAAAGATTACAATAATTTTTTACCCTATATGTGGTTAAGCCATTAATATTGTAGTTGTAATTATAAGTGAATTTGATCTTGGTCTCACTTTGTTGCCTAGGGGTTGTTGCTTCCAAATAGGGAATGAAGTGAATATGAATATGTCGACAGAAGATGAATTCAGAATATCAGTTGAGACAATAGCTGATTGGATGGCTCTTGAAGTAAATAGGAACAAAACATATGTCCTTTTCTAAACTTATGCTCCTGGGTATTTCAGGTTTGCCTCAATTTTCAAAGAAAACTTACCTATAAGCTCATCTTTATGTAATAAATATATTAGGATTATGATTGATAAAATGACATTGGTGTGAACTTAAATAAATTTTAATGTTACATTATTACATAGCTTTTTTAGAGGACTTTTCCTTTATCCACATCTTTTGGCAAGCATATTTGTTCTATTAAGCACATGTGCTTGCATGTCAACACTCAACATAAGTAATAATAAGAGAAAATTGAATGATTAAATGTAATCACATATATCAGTGTCAGACACTAACACACCACGCTTTCAATCTGAAGGGTTGGTGTTACATAGGTTTGTTTATTGACTGCATTTTTAAGCAAAATTTACATCTCCAAAATTTGGTTTTTCTTTATAATAAATAGTTTACCCGCTTCATGGGAGCCAAAACTTATTTTCTTCACATAGTAATGCTAATGTTATCTGTTTCCAATTCAAAGACACGAACACATGTGTATAAAATATTTTGTATCTTATTCTTCCTCAACGTATTGTTGCTAACTGATCTGGTTTCATTCCTTATCAAGGGTGGTGACTGGAATATTGGTTGTGGTTGTCATTCGGAAACACTACCTGATTTAGGCTCCTTATCGACACAGTCCGACATGCATTTCAGTATCGTCGCTAATGTCTTGCCATAACGCGCAAATAAATCAGAAGGGATGATTTTTGACTTGCTTAATGTCACACAAATGTTCGCACGCAGGTGTGATCGGTGGATCTGGAACTGACTGTTTTAACGCTGGTTCGCGAAATGTCGCGGAAGCAAGAGTCGCCACCGTCTTTTATTTTCTCCAAATGGAAAGGACAAAAGCACAGAAAAATTCCTTATAGAGATTGCTCTCGGTTCGGGAGGTAGATTATAGAAAGGGAAGGTGTTAGCACCCTTTCTATCCATGGTTATCCATGGGCTCTTAGATACTTGCTCAATGTGTTTTCAAAAATGTTTGTTTGCTTTTCAATGTGGGTTTAAAAAGTTTCTTTGAAAAATTTCAGTTCGACTCGTACGTCAGAGTGTTTGAAAAATTTGCTTTTGAAAGTTTTTGAAAATGTGTTGGTGAAAAGATGTTTTGATTTGTTTGAGATTAGAGCAAGTATCCTTGAGAACCTACCTACCCTAAGGAATTCGTCTGTGTAAATGTCCTTTAAAGTAGTGCCATCCCACCATTGAGAGGTAGGTAGCACCACCGTTGGAGGTGTTCGGGTCAATTCGAGTTTGTAGGGACATGGTGATCACCGGAGTAATGGGAAGACACCTTAGAAGCTACCCTCATGCCAGGTTCCCGGATCATGAGGACTTACTAAGACGTCCTCTACTCGACGACCACCTTTCGAAAGGCAACAGGTGAGGCGTACCCTAGGGGTGGTGTGTGCGAATTGTGCGTCATGTTTCAGTTATTTGTCTTGTCATGTTTATTTGTGTTCTACGCTTGATTTTAATTAAGACATTCATTCTTGCATGCTTTTTAACAGTTATATATTTGCGAGAAAATAAATCTAAACTATTACAAATGGCGCGGGTCCACATCGCCAAAATTAAACCGGACCCGATTTGGACTGAAAAATAAATAAAGCGAATAAAAGTGCAAGAAATAAAATTATTACAAGGCTTTGGGACATGTACATAATTATAATAAGCGACAAAGTAAAATGCGCGAAACAAAATAATTAAAGCGACGGGCGTTGGACCCTTTTGCAAAATATCAAATTAATGAGGAATTAAAATGAAAGTTAAAAATTAAATGTTTTTTGGTATTTTTGTGTTTTTTAAGATTTAAAAGAAGAAGAACTTTTTAGAATGAAATTTGAAATGCAAATCCTAATTCTAATGTTTTTTAGTTATTGTGAAAATGTTATATTAATCTAAATTAAACCCTAATTTTTACTTATGTACATTTAATTATAAAAATAAAATAAATAAATAAATAATATTGTGATAAAAAAAAAAAGAAAATTTAAAAGGTATAAAAAGTCATTAAACCTAATGCTATATTTTTGGATTTTTAGTTATTAAGAAAGTAGTAAAATCTAACCTAAATGCAACCCTAATTAGTTTACAAGTTTAATTATGAAAATTACTAATATTATGGCAAAAAATAAGGAAAGTTAAAAGGAATAAAAAAAGTCATTAACCTAATGCTATATTTTTGGATTTTTTTTATGGAAGAAAGAATTAAAGTTAAAACCTATTTTACTAAATTTATTTACATGTAATTTATTTATAAAAGTAATTAAAATAAAAATTATATTTTTTGCCTTTTTCTGATTTTTTATGATATTTTTCATATTTTTGTAGAAATAATTAATTAATTAAAACAAATAAAATAAATAAATAACATAACAATTGAGAAAATGAAATATAAAAAGAAAATCAAACCAGGGGGGGTAGCCCCAGAATTGGAGGTAAGGCCTAGCATTCTGGCCCATTAAGCATTGGCCTTGTTGGACTTTTTGAATCCTGCGTGACACGTTTGACTCAAGCGCAGCATACTCTTTTAATCTAAGCCTTTAATGTGGATTGGATGGACACGTGGGCATCTGGATGATGATGGTACACGGTGCACCATAGTGTTGTGCCTGCATAGGAATTGCCATTGCAAAATAATATTGAAATTTGCCAGACCTGGGACTTGAACCCAGGTCTTTGATGCTACAAGTACGTCCACCTGCCAGCTGAGCTACCACGCGTTAGCTAACATATTATAATAAACAAATAACAAAAGAAAAGAATAAAAGCGTTAGTGGCTAAGCGCGAAAATTTAAAACTGGCCAATCACCGCTAGACAGCACATCATCTCCTTCGTTGTTCATTCTTTTTTTTCTGAAACAAAAGTCTATGGAAACGGTTTTCACGCGTGGCTTAAAGTGGCTTTTAGAAAAATAGCGACTAGCGCTATAGGACCAATAAATTGGGCGCGAGTGGTGCTTTTCCTTCGTCTAGGCTTGCTGAATATGACTATTATGGTTTGGAAGGCTAATTTTACAGTATTGAGAAAGCCCTAAAATCACAACCTGAAAACCCTAAAATGTGAATATGGTGAAATCGCGTATGGTCAGCAAAAATGCAATTAAACACAATGGTTAGCTTAGAAACTTTGTAAGGAACAAGAATTCATCAATAAAAATGCAAAAGGACGTATGAGTTGTGATATGCGATTTCAAAAGTTATGTGACACAGTTTGAGTTCTCCCTACCAATTCCTGGAGTTTTGAAGGATGTTTGGAGTTGGGATGTGTTCAGAAATGGTCCAGGAAGCTATTAGGATCAATCTTAGGGCTTAAAACTATATAGAACCTTGATTTCAGAATTGAGTTATATGGCCAATTTTTCAAGTCTTCAATAAGCTTTTGAGCGCAGCATATGGTGTGTTATGGTTAGGGTTTGACTTGGCCCTTATGAGGGAAGAGAATTAGCTTGTTATTTGACCTTGATTCATGCTCATGAGAGAACTAGTCCTAGGGTTTTTTCATTAACAAACTTTTCCTTCTTTTAAGCCAAGACCAAGACTTAGTGTGCAATTTAACCCTAGCCTGAGTTTTTGAGTTGGCCCATGATATATGGAAGTTGTCCAAATTCAAATGACACTATTCCATTGGTTTTTGAATTTTATTTGAATTTTTAAAGATTTAAAATGAATTAAATTATCAAAAATTAAATAAAATAGAAAAATCAATGTTTGATCTTGAAACTAATCATGGGACACGTGTGTGGCATGACAAGGCTGAATCAAGTGGAAGAAAGTGGGCCCTTTTGTCAAAAATTGGAGTTTCAAGGATAATTGACTTTTGCCATTTCACAAAAATTTCCCAACTTCTACAAGGCATAACTTGCTCAATTTTTAAGCTTTTCACATATTCTTGGACATTTTGGAAAGGTCTTTGAGTCCTCTAACCAATGCCTTTGGTCCCATGTCATTTTGATTTACCAATCTCAAGTTATGGTCTTTGACTTAAAGTCCTTTTTTGTTGACTTTTGAAAATGACCTATAATGTTGAAATTGATAACTTTTTGTGAGAGCATTTCTTGGACTTGAAGTATGAAGATGAGTTGTAGGAAATGTCTTTCTCTTCAAAATTAGCTTTGGATGGAATTTTTATGATAATCCATGTGAAAGTTATGCCCTGGTCAATTTCAGTTGACTTTTTCAGCTGTCCAAATATAGCAACTTTTGCATCTTTGATGATTTCTGAGCCAAATTTTGAGAATCATGATCAAGCATTGATCAAATGATGTTTGTGGCTTCAAAATGATATATTGACCAAAAATTTGAACTTTTGACTGCCAAATGACTATTTTGCCCCTACAGTTGACTGTAGTGCAATTTAGGGTTTTGACTGTGCAATCTTGAGCTGAATGCCTTGAAACTTGATATGAGGATGCTTGACCATGTTTGTAAGCATATGAGACTTGATTGGGCCTTTGAACACTCCATTTTCTTGATCAGCACACAAACCCTAGTTTTGACTGTATGGGAGACTGTTGCACTGCACAACCCTTGGGGAATTTTGTAGCTTGGCTTGGCAATTTCTCGAGGAATATGGGAGGGCAAATTTTGGGGTATAACAGTTGCCCCTGTTCAATCTTCTTAGACCTGAGGATGCAGATTGGCTGACGTGCCTTTCGTAATCCGAGGGTAAAAGATGATTGGACACTAGAGTGCCTAGAAATTTGCGCTCACATAGTGGCAGTGTGGTGGGAATGGGCTTATAGATGCCATTTAGAGATTGATCGCGTAAGAGATTCCTTAGCGAGAACCTGCATACCTGCAAAAGAAAAAATGAGTACCTGACACGTTGCAGGAGCTGATTTTAGATGCTTGGTATAGATGTGTCCTGACTGGTTACAGGAGCTGAGTCTGGAGCTTCAAACGCTGATGAATGAACCAGGGATGGTTACTGCCTCAGCATGGATGGTAAGAGAACCTTGGGCGATTTTAACTTCAACAATGCTCGTTGAGAAAAATCTTGGGTGTCTTCTACTGGAATAAGAATCAGGGAGATCTTAGGGTCGATCTGACTGAACCAGAGGAGGCCTTTGACTGGATAAGCATCAGGAAAATCTTAGGGTCGATTTAACTGAACCGGTCTAGGTCTTGAAATATCTTCAACTGGATAAGCATCAGGGAGATCTTAGGGTCGATCTGACTGAACCAAGAGAAGGCCTTTGACTGGATAAGCATCAGGAAAATCTTGGGACGATTTAACTGAACCGGTCTAGGTCTTGAAATGTCTTCAACTGGATAAGCATCCGGGAGATCTTAGGGTCGATCTGACTGAACCAGAGAAGGCCTTTGACTGGATAAGCATCAGGAAAATCTTGGGACGATTTAACTGAACCGGTCTAGGTCTTGAAATGTAGCTTGAGAACTTAACTGGATCTTTCATGAAAGGTAAAAGTCAGTCATATGCAATGCATGATATGGATCAAGCAATGATGTTCTCAACATAAATGAGATTTGTAAGATATGATGTGTACATGCATGCTATAATGATGTATGTGATGTTTCATGTATATTTTTGTCTAGGAAAGTGAATCCTTGACGGGTGCCGGGAAGTCGTATCCTGGGCTGATGTCGAAGAATAGATTTTGCTTCCGCTGGGGATGATAACTGCAAGGATACCGGTAGGAGAAGATGACTCTGTTGCGGAATAAACTTGGCGAATGGAAGATTCTGCGGGGAGAAAAGATATTCTAGCGATCATGCTGGGAAGCAATACTCTGTGGGGATAGAGATGCTTTGCTGAGTGTTGATAGCAGTAATTTGCTGAGGATGTCTTTGTTGTTGGAAGTGTTAATGGACTTCGCTGGGGATAGGAAAGAACTATGTTGACGATGACCTTTCCGTGGCTTTTGGCTGAGGATAACCCAGTTATATCCTGTTAAGGAAATAACTCTTTGAATAAAGCCGGACGACGCGTTCGTGCTCTGCGAGGGGATAAGCTTCCAGAATCTACTGGGGATAAGCTTACTGCTTGGAGAGATGAATTCCAATTTTCCTGGGGAAACTGGATTGGACTCTTCTGGGGAGTTTTGGAATGTAATTTTATAAGTTGAAAGGGGGAACCTATGTAGGGTTGCATGCTGATGAGTTTGTGTAAAACTGTATCTGAAATGGAGAAGGAACCTGGGTAGGGTTACTTTGATGATGAGTTCGTGTAAAACTTCGTTTTTTTGGAAAGGGAGAACCTGTGTAGGGTTTCTGGGTGACGAGTCCATGTAAAACTGCATCTTGAAGAGAGGGATCCGATGTAGGGTTGCTTGGTGAGGTAAGTTCATGTAAAACTTCTTGATGAACCGGGGTGAGGTTATCTTGAGCTAAATCCATGTAAGACTTCTGGGGGGAACCAGGGTTAGGTTGCCGCAGGATAAGTTCGTGTAAAACTTCTTGACGAACCGAGGTAAGGTCATCTTGAGATAGGTCCATGTGAGACTCTTGGAGGAACCGGGGTTAGGTTACGGCAGGATAAGTTTGTGTAAAACTTCTTGATGAACCGGGGTTAGGTCATCTTGAGATAGGTCCATGTGAGACTCTTGGAGGAACCGGGGTTAGGTTACGGCAGGATAAGTTTGTGTAAAACTTCTTGATGAACCGGGGTTAGGTCATCTTGAGATAGGTCCATGTAAGACTTCTGGAGGAACCGGGGTTAGGTCACTTCGGGATAAGTTCGTGTAAAACTTCTTGACGAACCGGGGTAAGGTTACTTGTGATAAATCCATGTAAGATTTCTGGAGGAACCGGGGTAAGGTTACTTGGATAAGTTTGTGTAAAAACTTCTGGAGGAACCGGGGTAAGGTTATTTGGTTGAGTTTGTGTAAAAATCTCTGGAGGAACCGGGGTAAGGTTACTTGGATAAGTTTGTGTAAAAACTTCTGGAGGAACCGGGGTAAGGTTGCTTCGGGATAAGTTTGTGTAAAACTTCTTGATGAACCGGGGTTAGGTCATCTTATGGAGGAGGAGTCTGTGTATGACTTTGTCTGAAGGTTGAGCAGAAACCGGTGTTGGGTTGCATGATTTTGATTAAGTGGATAATTGTCCTGTTTGGTCTCGGACGTTAGCCCACGATCTGGAATTTGTAAAGGTAGATGGTAATCATTTTTATGTTGATCTGTCCTTTGTAATTTGGTTGACAGAGCAATTGGATCGCCTGGATAGCTCATTATTGCCCCTGCTTCGGAGGTGAGGGAAGAGGATACCTGTGCGGGTGATCGACAAATCTTCGGGTAGGCAAGTGACGAGATACCGGAACATAGTCGTACGCTTCGATCCCTAACTTTTGCCTGGACCGCCCTTTCGGGTTTTCAGTCCACCGGGATACCCATTTTTGCCCAAGCCGCCTTTTCAGGTTTTCGACTTGCCGGGTGTACATGTTTTTCGTTTCATCCCTTCATTTTGCCCGAACCCTTTTAGTTCGCCGGGAAGCCCTTATTTTTTCCTAGGTATGTCAACCTAGCGGGTCTTTGATTATGCGCAGTATTTTTTTCGACTATGTCCACGCTCTCAGAATGTAGGGAGTTGCCCCTGTTGGAAGTATTTTGCCATGCCCCAGATAATGAGCAATGTGCCCCTTGATTGGAGGTTCTTCTATTCACAAGGTGTTCATCGTGCGAATTTCCCTGCTTGTTCAAACAAGTAGTCATATGCAAACAAGGTTATTTTAAGAATGCAAAAGTCTATGTCTGTCTTGAATTTTGAAAATGCATTTTTTGTAATACAGTGCGATGTCAACTCAATATTTTACAGCAAACCTTCAGGAGTCAGGATACCTTCGTAACAGTATGCTTTCGAACTAACCCATGCTTCAGCTAGGACTTTTAAGAGTTATATCGTGGCCTGGTTCACGGTTTAAGAAACAAAGGATAAAGGCTCAAATTATTTGTACCCACCCGCTCTTCGTGATGTTCTCCAAACCTAAACTCAGTTGATCGTGCGTTAGACCTTGTTTGAGTCTTTGCTCTGATTTTCCGGTGATGATTCGGATATTGAACGTTTATTTGAATAGGCAATCATCCCCTTTTTTGCTGAGGGTTTGTGAGACCTCTTTTTTTTTTTGATTTAGTTATCCCTTTCTTTTTTTTTTGCCTGAACTGTTTCCTTTTTGGGATTACAGTCAGCGGGATGCCCCAGTTTGGTAAGTCTTCTTTATTGGTTTTGACTTTTTGGGCTTTTCATTCATGAATTTTTTTTGATAATGACTGCATGTCCTTATGATTGTTCGGAACCATCACTGTCTTTTGTTTTTGAAAAACTCATTTAGTGACATTCATTGTGCACTTGGATCGACTGAGAGAACTACCCTGCCCCA
This sequence comes from Vicia faba, assembly GCA_948472305.1. Lineage (NCBI taxonomy): Eukaryota > Viridiplantae > Streptophyta > Magnoliopsida > Fabales > Fabaceae > Vicia > Vicia faba. The sequence goes on from CATIWC010003425.1 coordinate 92,302, forward strand.
GGTTATGATTAAGGGTTTTGATTTTCGAAAATACAAACTCCTACTTCTTTGGCTCTGATGGGTTGATGAGGGATTATCATCCTTATAACTCCAGTGTTTAGGAATTGAAACAATGCCTGTACCTCATCAGCGGGGTCTGTTCAAAAGCATACTGTAAATTGTGGTATTGTTTTCGTCATCCTCCCTCAAGAGGTTTAGAATTTTCAATTAAGAATTGACCATCGCAAAAAATATGAAAGCAGTTTTAAGCATAGTAAACATAATTAATTCAAGACAGACATGTGTAATGCATTCATGAAATAAAAGAGTTTAACACAATAATTGTTTATCTGAACAAGAAAAGGAAAAATACAACTTGAAATCAAATGAACAAAAATTTAGCCATGCTTTGGCAATGGAGCGGTGATCACGTTGGGAGTCTCCGCAGGCTCGAACTCGATCTCTTTGGCATCGATCATGTTCTGAATTTTGTACTTCAGTGCCCAACAGTCCTCAGTATCGTGCCCCGGGCTATCAGAATGATAGGCACACCTTGCTTCTGGATTGTAGCTAGGAGATGAGGTCTTAGGATTGGCAGGAGAGTTGATTACTGCAATCAGGTTCATCTTCACCATATGCTGCAATGCTTGTGACCAAGGCATGTTAATGTTGGTGAATTGCCTTTTAGGCCCTTCCGGCCTTTGCTGGTTTCCCCTTTGTGGTTGACGGCGTGGTGCAGAACCAGAGATCATGACTGCCCCTGCATGTTGATCACGGCGACTCTTTTGACTGTATACAGCATTGGATTCCTTCTTTCCTGTGTAAGGTTTTTTATGAATATCAGAAGGTGTGGCCTCTTGAATCTTCCCCGACTTGATACCAGCTTCAATTCTTTCGCCAGTCAGGATGAGGTCGGTAAATCCAGCAGATGAGTTACCAATGAGGTGATTGAAGAATGGCCCGGATAGGGTCCCCAAGAACATATCAACGAGTTCCAGGTCAGTTAACGGAGGTTGCACCCTTCCAGCAAGGTCTCTCCATCTTTGTGCGTACTCCTTGAAACCTTCACTTGACCCCCACGACATACCCTGGAGTTGGGTACGTGTGGGAGCAAGGTCGGCATTGTACTGGTACTGCTTATAGAAAGCAGTCGCCAACTCCTCCCAGTTACGAACTTTGGTCCCATCCAGTTGATAGAACCATTCGAGGTGAGTCCCTGAAAGACTTTCCTGGAAGAAGTGGACCCACAAGTTCTTGTCTGCTGAGTATGGTTGGATTTTCCGAACATAAGACCTGAGATGCAACTTGGGACAAGACGCCCCGTCATACTTGGTAAAGGATGGTGCCTTGAACTTCCGAGGAATAATCACACCAGTTGACAAACCCAGATCTCCAAAATCCAGCCCAGGTACTTGTTGGATCTCCATAGCATTCAGCCTATCCTCCAACTGTTTGTACTTGTCCTCAGCCGGAGGGTACTGTTCGTCGTTGAAATCTGTCTCGCTGTCGGAGACCACTGGACTAGGCACCTCTCTCTCATGGTGACTGCTTTCCCTCACAGATGGGGTTGTCCCCTCAGTTTCCTCCTGCGGTGTATTCCCAGATCTGCGTCTAGGGCTGAACAGAAATATCCTCTTCTTCTTCTTGTCCTTCTTCAAAAACAAAGCCTTCAGATCTTGTTGACCCTGAGCCAAGCCTTTGATCAGCTCCTGAAATTGGGCGTTCTGCGCCTGAAATTGGGCGTTCTGCGCCTGAAGAGCCTTGATAGATGCCTCGGTTGATGATTCAGGATTCATGACGAGACTGCTGAAATAAACAGCGAAGAAGGTAAGCAACCTGCAGAGGAAGGGTACCTGTTATGTAATGATATGTATGATATGCATGCAATGATTTCAAGGACCTCGTGGGGTAAACAGAGAAACTTGTTAGAGTTGGAAACTGGCAACTTGATTGAAAGTACTTCATGTTGTTGAGAGTCCTTCGTCACGGGTCAAAGGCTCACCATATCCAGTGGGTCATAGCCCCTGACTTTAGTCATCATGTCTGGTTTTGATTTCCAAACAACCTTGGTTAGGGAACCTTCTTCAGGAGTCAGAGCTCACCATATCAAGTGGGTCATAGCCTCTGACAACATTGGCTAGAGGAAAATAAATCCTCTTTGCCCCTTGCTAGATGTTTGATTTATATGACCTGTATCACAAGCCCTTGAGATCCTTGAAATGGGTTAGGAGGTATGCAATGGTATGATGTCATGATATGCATGGGGTAATGTGAGTAACCCTGTTATGAGTCCCAATTAAGGACTATAAACAGACCCTGCAAGAAATTCAGTATACTTTGTTATGAGTCCCAATTAAGGACTATAAACAAAACCTACAAGAAATTTGGTAAACCTTGTCATGAGTCCTAGTTAAGGACTATAAACAAAACCTGTAAGTAGTTCATGTGTCAGCTAACAAGCATGCAAGTAGGCAAGTACAAAGGCACACAAGTCACACAAGAGAAACCCTTAGGGTTTAGGCCAGCATGGGGTCTGGGTAGTACCCTCTTGAAGTTGGTGGGCTCAACCTGTCCTAATCAAAGTAACCGGGTTCTAAGGTTCCCAATATCACGGGATTGCTTTCATTGTTCATCGTTTCGATTTAGCCACTGAACTGGCGACCGAAATATTCCAGGAAAGCAACCCTCAATTGAGTGTAGTATCGAGTATCAACCAACCTCGGACTGCACCAAAGTCAGTTATCTCACTACCCTAAAGAGGCCAAGATAGTTCAATTAAGGTTCCTAAGGTCTGTTGATGCTTCACGACACCACGCGGAGGCCCCGTACTCTCCTTGACTGAACTCAAGGGTTACCGGTACACACCAAAGTGCCACATCAACGTAGCAGACTGTTTCAACCATGTCGGTATACCCCGCACAGTTCCCTCACAGCCTTGTTGCTACTTTCTAAAAGGGTATCCCCCAGATCCGGGTTAGGATCTATAGAACTCCCAAGACAGTCCCACAATTTAAAGCAAACAAAGCAATACAATTGAAAACACAAGTGATCTTAGTCCTAAGGTACACCTCACTTTAAGTATCCCCAGCAGAGTCGCCAGTTCTGTGATCGGTGGATCTGGAACTGACTGTTTTAACGCTGGTTCGCGAAATGTCGCGGAAGCAAGAGTCGCCACCGTCTTTTATTTTCTCCAAATGGAAAGGACAAAAGCACAGAAAAATTCCTTATAGAGATTGCTCTCGGTTCGGGAGGTAGATTATAGAAAGGGAAGGTGTTAGCACCCTTTCTATCCATGGTTATCCATGGGCTCTTAGATACTTGCTCAATGTGTTTTCAAAAATGTTTGTTTGCTTTTCAATGTGGGTTTAAAAAGTTTCTTTGAAAAATTTCAGTTCGACTCGTACGTCAGAGTGTTTGAAAAATTTGCTTTTGAAAGTTTTTGAAAATGTGTTGGTGAAAAGATGTTTTGATTTGTTTGAGATTAGAGCAAGTATCCTTGAGAACCTACCTACCCTAAGGAATTCGTCTGTGTAAATGTCCTTTAAAGTAGTGCCATCCCACCATTGAGAGGTAGGTAGCACCACCCTTGGAGGTGTTCGGGTCAATTCGAGTTTGTAGGGACATGGTGATCACCGGAGTAATGGGAAGACACCTTAGAAGCTACCCTCATGCCAGGTTCCCGGATCATGAGGACTTACTAAGACGTCCTCTACTCGACGACCACCTTTCGAAAGGCAACAGGTGAGGCGTACCCTAGGGGTGGTGTGTGCGAATTGTGCGTCATGTTTCAGTTATTTGTCTTGTCATGTTTATTTGTGTTCTACGCTTGATTTTAATTAAGACATTCATTCTTGCATGCTTTTTAACAGTTATATATTTGCGAGAAAATAAATCTAAACTATTACAAATGGCGCGGGTCCACATCGCCAAAATTAAACCGGACCCGATTTGGACTGAAAAATAAATAAAGCGAATAAAAGTGCAAGAAATAAAATTATTACAAGGCTTTGGGACATGTACATAATTATAATAAGCGACAAAGTAAAATGCGCGAAACAAAATAATTAAAGCGACGGGCGTTGGACCCTTTTGCAAAATATCAAATTAATGAGGAATTAAAATGAAAGTTAAAAATTAAATGTTTTTTGGTATTTTTGTGTTTTTTAAGATTTAAAAGAAGAAGAACTTTTTAGAATGAAATTTGAAATGCAAATCCTAATTCTAATGTTTTTTAGTTATTGTGAAAATGTTATATTAATCTAAATTAAACCCTAATTTTTACTTATGTACATTCAATTATAAAAATAAAATAAATAAATAAATAATATTGTGATAAAAAAAAAGAAAATTTAAAAGGTATAAAAAGTCATTAAACCTAATGCTATATTTTTGGATTTTTAGTTATTAAGAAAGTAGTAAAATCTAACCTAAATGCAACCCTAATTAGTTTACAAGTTTAATTATGAAAATTACTAATATTATGGCAAAAAACAAGGAAAGTTAAAAGGAATAAAAAAAGTCATTAACCTAATGCTATATTTTTGGATTTTTTTTATGGAAGAAAGAATTAAAGTTAAAACCTATTTTACTAAATTTATTTACATGTAATTTATTTATAAAAGTAATTAAAATAAAAATTATATTTTTTGCCTTTTTCTGATTTTTTATGATATTTTTCATATTTTTGTAGAAATAATTAATTAATTAAAACAAATAAAATAAATAAATAACATAACAATTGAGAAAATGAAATATAAAAAGAAAATCAAACCAGGGGGGGTAGCCCCAGAATTGGAGGTAAGGCCTAGCATTCTGGCCCATTAAGCATTGGCCTTGTTGGACTTTTTGAATCCTGCGTGACACGTTTGACTCAAGCGCAGCATACTCTTTTAATCTAAGCCTTTAATGTGGATTGGATGGACACGTGGGCATCTGGATGATGATGGTACACGGTGCACCATAGTGTTGTGCCTGCATAGGAATTGCCATTGCAAAATAATATTGAAATTTGCCAGACCTGGGACTTGAACCCAGGTCTTTGATGCTACAAGTACGTCCACCTGCCAGCTGAGCTACCACGCGTTAGCTAACATATTATAATAAACAAATAACAAAAGAAAAGAATAAAAGCGTTAGTGGCTAAGCGCGAAAATTTAAAACTGGCCAATCACCGCTAGACAGCACATCATCTCCTTCGTTGTTCATTCTTTTTTTTCTGAAACAAAAGTCTATGGAAACGGTTTTCACGCGTGGCTTAAAGTGGCTTTTAGAAAAATAGCGACTAGCGCTATAGGACCAATAAATTGGGCGCGAGTGGTGCTTTTCCTTCGTCTAGGCTTGCTGAATATGACTATTATGGTTTGGAAGGCTAATTTTACAGTATTGAGAAAGCCCTAAAATCACAACCTGAAAACCCTAAAATGTGAATATGGTGAAATCGCGTATGGTCAGCAAAAATGCAATTAAACACAATGGTTAGCTTAGAAACTTTGTAAGGAACAAGAATTCATCAATAAAAATGCAAAAGGACGTATGAGTTGTGATATGCGATTTCAAAAGTTATGTGACACAGTTTGAGTTCTCCCTACCAATTCCTGGAGTTTTGAAGGATGTTTGGAGTTGGGATGTGTTCAGAAATGGTCCAGGAAGCTATTAGGATCAATCTTAGGGCTTAAAACTATATAGAACCTTGATTTCAGAATTGAGTTATATGGCCAATTTTTCAAGTCTTCAATAAGCTTTTGAGCGCAACATATGGTGTGTTATGGTTAGGGTTTGACTTGGCCCTTATGAGGGAAGAGAATTAGCTTGTTATTTGACCTTGATTCATGCTCATGAGAGAACTAGTCCTAGGGTTTTTTCATTAACAAACTTTTCCTTCTTTTAAGCCAAGACCAAGACTTAGTGTGCAATTTAACCCTAGCCTGAGTTTTTGAGTTGGCCCATGATATATGGAAGTTGTCCAAATTCAAATGACACTATTCCATTGGTTTTTGAATTTTATTTGAATTTTTAAAGATTTAAAATGAATTAAATTATCAAAAATTAAATAAAATAGAAAAATCAATGTTTGATCTTGAAACTAATCATGGGACACGTGTGTGGCATGACAAGGCTGAATCAAGTGGAAGAAAGTGGGCCCTTTTGTCAAAAATTGGAGTTTCAAGGATAATTGACTTTTGCCATTTCACAAAAATTTCCCAACTTCTACAAGGCATAACTTGCTCAATTTTTAAGCTTTTCACATATTCTTGGACATTTTGGAAAGGTCTTTGAGTCCTCTAACCAATGCCTTTGGTCCCATGTCATTTTGATTTACCAATCTCAAGTTATGGTCTTTGACTTAAAGTCCTTTTTTGTTGACTTTTGAAAATGACCTATAATGTTGAAATTGATAACTTTTTGTGAGAGCATTTCTTGGACTTGAAGTATGAAGATGAGTTGTAGGAAATGTCTTTCTCTTCAAAATTAGCTTTGGATGGAATTTTTATGATAATCCATGTGAAAGTTATGCCCTGGTCAATTTCAGTTGACTTTTTCAGCTGTCCAAATATAGCAACTTTTGCATCTTTGATGATTTCTGAGCCAAATTTTGAGAATCATGATCAAGCATTGATCAAATGATGTTTGTGGCTTCAAAATGATATATTGACCAAAAATTTGAACTTTTGACTGCCAAATGACTATTTTGCCCCTACAGTTGACTGTAGTGCAATTTAGGGTTTTGACTGTGCAATCTTGAGCTGAATGCCTTGAAACTTGATATGAGGATGCTTGACCATGTTTGTAAGCATATGAGACTTGATTGGGCCTTTGAACACTCCATTTTCTTGATCAGCACACAAACCCTAGTTTTGACTGTATGGGAGACTGTTGCACTGCACAACCCTTGGGGAATTTTGTAGCTTGGCTTGGCAATTTCTCGAGGAATATGGGAGGGCAAATTTTGGGGTATAACAGCAGGAAAGACGACTATGCATCTATTTACTATATCGAGCCAAAGCATACAACCTCTATGCAGAGGCAAGACTGTGTAGTCATTGGTGCCTCCCTGGTGTTCCCGATTCATGGAACAAGATTATTTATTCTGTATTTCTCAAGAAGACTTTTTCGGATCGCAATTAAACCAAACTTTCTCAAGTTTCACTATAAATAGCTAATACAATTTACGTGGAATCGCACATATATAAATCTTCGTCAACTCTACTCAATCATTGGCGTATTGCATGAAGCTAGAAGCTAAATTTTCCATCTTAATTCTTTGTGGCCAATTTCACTATTTGGTAAGCAACTAACTATTTGTTAGTTTGGCTTGTGCTGCCACAAAGCAAATAAATTAACATGTTTGGTTTAAGAAAAATGTCTCTTTTTTTTTCTTTCTGTTTTCTCTTTTTACTAATAGTTATGAATTTATCATATTTTAATTTCACTTTATCTCATGTTTTTACTCCATTGACAGTAAATTGGGATATCTAAATAATGGTCTTCCACAAGACAGAGTAACACCTTGGTTTGATAGGCTTATGTTTGACAAGGTATTCAATTTTTAACTATGATTTTATTTCAGAAAGTTTTGTTTCAAACTTGAAACATTAATTTTATTGATAGATTAAACAAATGGAGTATTATGATTCGTATTCATAAACTTCAGAGTTTTGTGGCAATTTTTTCTTGTTGGCTGTGATACGGTGGGAGAACTGACTTGGGTGTTTTGTGTTTTATCGCAAATGTTGCGGTTAGCAAGAGTCGCCACTGACTTTTCTTTTATCCAAAAGGAAAGGCTGAAAAGAACAAGAAAGACCTTTGAGATTATTTCTTGAGTTCAGGGGGTAGATTATAAAAAGGGAAGGTATTAACACTCTTTTCATCCATAGTTATCTATGGGATCTTAGTTTCTTTCTAGATCACTTGTTTTTGTTTGAAAATATGCTTTGTGTGATTTTTGAAAGTATTTTGAAAAAGCGTCATCGTTTAGGCAAACTTTGTAATAGTTCTCATTTGTAAGAACGTATACAAAGTGTTGAGCTTTTGAAAATATTTCATGTTTGGAAAATATTTTGAAAGTATTTTTTAAAAGTGTTGGTGTTTGTTTTGAAAATAAGCAAGGATGTTTGATTTGAAAATGAGCAAGCAACTAGGAACAATCTACCTACTTAAAAGTCTTTGTTCATTTCTTCCTTTCCTTTGATATTGCTATCTTACCATTGATTTAGTAAGAAGCCTTATCTTTGGATGTAAATGGGACGGTCATGGGTCATCGTATAGCCATGATAGCAATGTTGTGAGATATCTTAGCATTTTCTTTTGAGAGACTAAGATCATTTTGAAAGGCAACATTGATAGCGTCATCGAGGGACTATGATCTTGTATTTTTGATTGCTTTTTGCTAAGATATCCCACATGCATTACATGGCTATTTTTGTAAGGCAACAAAGTGGAATTACCCTAAGGGTGCAAGTGTGCAAGTGTGTTAGATTTACATGCTTGTTTATCTTGAATTAGGGTTTGCTACTTGTTGATTTTATCTTTGCCATACAAACCCTAATTTACTAGCATTTATATAAAGCGATAAATTGCGGAAAGTAAAAATACTAAACTATTACATTATTAGGGGAGGGGGTGTACAAATTTACAAATGGGGATTTTGCAAGAAAATTAAACCTAATTATCTATTACAACCATATTGAATATTGTACAAGAATTGAAAATATGATGCAAGAATATAAATGTAAATGACAATGATTTTTTTGTTTTGTTTTTAATGAAAGGGTTTAGCCTTGACCTAATTAAGAAAATGATTAATTAAAATTAAATAAAATAACTTAAACTAATTAAGAAAAGAAATTAGGTTAAAAAATATTTTTAAAGTTTTTTATGAAAAGGTTTTAAATTAATAATAATAATAATAAAAATTAATTAATTAAAAGAAAATCTATGCTCTAAATTAGTTTTAATTTACAAGAGAATAATATAATAATTAAACTTAATTATCTAAACATTAATTAAAAAAAGAAATTAATTTATTAAAAGAAAATGTTTTTGTTCTTTTGTTTTATGAAGAAAATAAAATACAAGTGTAAATAATAAATAAAAATATTTTTATATTTTTCATTAATAAAAATAATACTAACAATAATAATAATAATAATAAAAAAATGATAAAGAAAAAAAAAATAATAAGAAAATGAAAAAATAAATAATAAAAATAAAATAAAATAATAAAAGTTGGGCCAGGCTGCATAAGTAAATATGGGGTCAGAGGCTAGCAAAAAAACAAAGCCCAAAGGGGGGAGGCCCAGCGCACTACTGTATAGAACAAAAAGAGAGAAAATGTGAGAAAATAGAACAAAAAGGTAGCACTCGGTGTTGAATCCATGACCTTCCATACACATGCGCCACCTTTGCCACTGGGGTGGCGGTACATCCGGTAACATAACTGAAATAATAAATACATAATACAAAACAAGTTCCAGAAATGAACTTCATCTTCAACCTCTAGCCATGGTTCTTGTAACTTCACCATTTCTCAACAAAAATGAAAGATGCAAACATGAAAGTTGCTCTATTTTTCCATACAAATCCAACCATATAAATATCATAAGCTATAAATCAAAGATGGATGAGAATTTCTAAAACTACCAAATTCTGACCTAAATATTTCATAAAGTTCAAACTCAAAATTCTCCTAGCTCAATCAAAATAAATGAAATCTATGGACATGTATAGTTTCGGGGCAATGATGTCTATATTTTATCTTCATAAATGCATGCCTAACAATGCATAAATGAGAAGATAGAAGTTCAAAAAATACACCTCAAAACTGGAAATCGTGAAATGAGTTTGAGCTTGATTTAAGGTGATGCAATGATCAGGTTAGCTTCCTCAAGTTACCAAGAAGCTAATGCAATGCTTAGCTTGAGTTGAGAGTGGCTGAAATGGCTTGGAGAAGTCAATGTGCAATGCTCTGTTTTTGGTTATGGAAGTTGATGAAGATGACGTTACAGTCGTGTAACAGGGTGTGGGATAGTTTGTATTTGATGTAAGGAAGCTTTAATAACTAAAAGGCTAAAGAACGCACGAGGGAAATATGAGTTTGGAGTTCAAGGTCAGAAACTGTGCAACAATGGAGTTTTTGGGAAATTTCTGATTTGAGGGAGTTTGGGAGTGTTCCAGGGTGTCAATGCTCGTGTTTTAAGTTTCATAATAGTGTCTCAATGTATAGGGAAATGTTTTGATAGCTTGGAGTGATCAGAAGTACAAGTTCACATGTTATGGCTTTTTGCTTGATTTTGAAGAAAAGTAGAAAACATGGTTTCAAGGCATAGTACAAGCATGGTCTGAGTTTATGGGAGGCTCTAGACATGTTGCTTTTGCCTTTAACATTTCTTGTACTCAGATGCAATAAGTTGGGAACTCTATGCATTGACTTTTGTAATAAAGTTTGCTTTTCCAAAATGGAAGTGTTACATTTGTGCCATTAATGGAATAACCATTTGGACAATGCCTCAAATTCTTGGATAAAAGCTCTAACAGTTGTGCAAGCATTTAATTATGGAGCGAAAGGCAAATTAGAAGCCTGCAAAGTGAGATTTGTACAACATGCTTGAAGATTGGATCAAGTGTTCTTCATAAAATGGCTTGTAACTCAAGTTTGAAAACCCTAACTTCTTGCCTTTGATTATCCTTGCTCAAGCATGATCTCAATGAGTTCTTGGACATTTTTGAAATCTTGTAACATACTCTACAACCTCTATGTTGGACATTTTTGAAAATTCATCTTGTAACTATGTGAAAAATTGCCATGAAGTTAGGTTAAAATCCTGCCTAAACTAGGGCAAAATTTCACTAAGTTTCCAAGTTTCATGAACATGTATTCACAAAATCATAAATTGAAATCCATGAATTTCTATAAGAAGTTGTGTTATACAATGTTTTAGATCTCATTGAGATCTACAACTTTCATGTTGGGAGTTTCCTTTGAATCATCTTGCATCATGGTGTAAATTTGGCTCAAAGTTGTGGAAAAAAAATGAATTTTCCAACACTTAGAAAAATTTCTAAGTTTAGAAGTTTTGAATTTTCAAAATGAAATCTTGACTTTTTGATTTCTTGATTAAAATTTTTCATATTTTTACATGTCTTGATGAATTGTGATCTTTGGGACTTGATTTTGACCAAAAAGTCAAAGTTTGACTTTTTAGTGTACAATTGACTTTTGATCAGTTGATTGAAAATCAACTATCAATCAATTGATCTTGAGGAATGTTTTAAGCCATGACATTAGGTCAAAATTATGCATTTGAATCCTTGATATCATAACTTAAACCAATCAATCAATTGCTAGGTCAAAAATCAGAAATTGCACCTTCTCAATCAAAACACTAATTTTTACCATTTTGCCTTTTTGATGATCTGATCAATTTTCTTGAGGAATTATGGTCCAAACTTAATCAAATGACATATATGAGTTCATGATGTTTATATGGACCAAAAATTATGAAGTTTGACTGTAAATTGACCACTGTTGACTTTTCCCCCAATATAGCTGATTTTTAGGTCAACTGATCAATTGACTGGGCAAAAATGTGATCCAAAGTTTAAAACTTGACATGAGAAATATTGAGGGTCAAAAATGATCCATGAAATTCACATGGGGAATTAAAATTCCATTTGTCCTTGTGCAATCTCAAACCCTAATTTTCAGTCATCAATGCTTGAGGAGGTGTCTTGAGCTGATCAACCCTTATGCAATCTTGAATCAAAGGAGATCTTGTGGGAGATTACTTGATAAATTAGAGGGAAAATTTTGAGGTACAACAAATCCCCCTGTTCAATCTTCTTAAACCTGAAGATTTAGATTGACGGATCCGCCATTCGTGACTTGAAGGTGAAAGATGATTGGACACTAGAGTGCCCAGAAATTTGCACTCGAAGATGGATTGGGAATGGGCTTATAGATGACATTTGGAGGAATGATGGTAAACACTGGTAGAAGTATCAACATAAATCTTTGGTCGATTTATACTAAAACTTGATGTTTCACTTGTGGGAAAAAGGGTTAGTAAAATGCAGATGTATGCATGATGTTCATAAGATGAATGAGATGATATTAAATGCATTTTGCAAGTATATACTATGATGTATGAATGTGAGATATATGTTTGTCCGGGAAATAAATCCCTGACTGCTATTGAGGAGTTTTAAATCCTGGATTACTGTTGGGGATTAAGAGTGTACATATCTTCAAATTTTGTTGAAAGGATGCCTCCACTGGGGATTGTTTTTTGAATGTTAGCTCTTATCGGGTCAGATCCAGGCTTCACAACTTGTTGAGGATGAGGAAGTCAAATTTCTATTTGGTCGGATCCAGGCTTCACAGTAACTTACTGGGGAAGGATAAATTAATTTTTTATCTAGTCAGATTCCAGGCTTTGCAAAATTTTCTTGAAATTGAACTATTATCTGGTCGGATCCAGGCTTCATAACAACTTGTTGGAGATAAGGAAGTTAACTGTTATCTGGTCGGATTCCAAGATTTGAAGTAACTTGCTAGAAAGGATGAAGTTGAACTGATATCCATTCGGGTCTAGGCTTCATAGTAACTTGAAGTGGTAACTACTATCTGGTCGGGTCCAGGTTTTATAGTTTTTGAAAAGTTATGTTAATATTTGGTCGGGTCCAAGCTTCATAGTGTCTTGCTGGCATTGTGGCTAGTTGCTATCTGGTCGGACTCCAGGCTTCATAATAAGCTTGCTTGAATAGACGATATTGAACTGACATCTGGTCGGATCCAGGCTTTACATATTTTGAAGTGGATGAAGTTAATTGTTATCTGGTCGGGTCCAGACTTCATGATAAACTTGTATGAAGAAGATAGGGTTGAACTAATATTTGGTCGGGTCCAGGCTTTACAGTAACTTGCTTGGGGCTTAGTTGTTATCTGGTTGAATTCCAGGTTTCACAACGAACTTTTGAGGGGAATTGTTATCTGGTTGGATCCAGGCTTCACAATGGCTTACTTGAAAAGATGAAATTGAGAACTGATATCTGGTCGGATCCAGGCTTCACAATAACTTGTTGGGGTAGAGGAAAACTCTACTGGGGAAAAGAAGTTAAACCTTGGTCTGGTTGAGTCTAGGTTCTTCAATATTTTTGGAGAGTTAAACTATTATCTGGTCGGGTACAAGTTTCATAGCGTTTTGATAAGTTGACTATTATCTGGTAGGGTCCAGGCTTCATAGTATCTAAAAGTTGTACTAATATCTGGTCGAGCCCAGGCTTCAAAGTAGTTTGAAATTATACTAATATCTGGTCGGGTCCATGCTTCATAGTATTTTGTGGAGATAGTAAAGGTTTTGTTGACGACTTTACTGGGGATTAGGGGTTGTGGCCCTATGATTTGCAATAGTCTGAAAGGAAAACTCAAGCTGGAGAGTGTAGACTCAGTCGGGAAGGACATACTCAGCTTGGGGAGGATACATTCAGCTGGGGATAACAGGCTCAGTTGGGGAAGATAGACCATGCCGTGGGAATACAAACTCAGCTGGGGAGGACAGACTAAGTTAGGGAATTTTGTGGTTCCTTGATTGTTGTATGTTAGGGAAATAAACCATGTTGGGGAAATAAAACCTGTTGATGAATACCCGATGAACTGCTGACGAGGTGAGTTCTTTGAGGGAGAGATCCACAAGGCTTCTACTTGTAGGATTCAACTTAGCTTGTGAGAGAGCTGCCGAGAGATTGAGACTCTGGCTGGAGATTATCCTATGCAAAGAGATTTTGTGGGTAACTTTATTGAGGGAACATGTTTATTGTAGCTGTCTTGTGGAGATAATGTTAATGAAATAACTCTGTGGGGATATTCCATATACATTAAAGAGATGCTTGTTACTTCTTAGCAGGACACATGTGCCAAATAGTTTTAATTATGTTCATATTCATATGTTCGTTCAATTTTAGTCATTGGACAAGTTTTGCATTCAAAACAAAGACATAAAGTTTGCACTTCAAAGTATATTTGTATTGATATTTTGCCCATGAATAGGCGTTTTTTGTACAAAGAGACGGAGTTCCTAGTAAGAGGAAATCATTGAAAGGAAAACAAAGATTGAAAACAAAAACAAATAACCATGTGGAAATAATCTCATTGCATTCCAACTCTACTATTTCCCCAATGTCTTCGAATGCCCCTTGCCGTTGACTGAAGTTGGTTGGATTGATCTTGGACCGTTTGAACTCGGACCTTGGTGATAAAGTTGATTGTCGTGATTCCACGGGACATAGTCATACGCTTTCAATCCTTAACTTTTTCCTGGACCATCCTTTCGGTTTTTCAGCCCACCAGGATACCCATTTTTGCCCAAGTCGCCCTTTCGGGTTTTCAACTTGCCGGGTGTACAATCTTTTGCAGATATCCCTAATTTTTGCCCAAACCTTTTGGTTTTCCAGGATGCCCTTATTTTACCTAGGTGTGTCAACCTAGCGGGTCTCTTATGCGTAGTATTTTTTAGCTATGTCCGCGTTTATAGGATGTGGGAAGTCTTCACCATCCATGGTAGTCAGCATCACGGCACCTCCAGAGAACACTCTCTTGACAAAAAATGGCCCTTCGTAGGTGGGGGTCCATTTGCCTCTGGGGTCGCCTTGTGGCAGGATGATGCGCTTTATCACCAAGTCACTAACTTGATATACTCGAGGCTTGATCTTTTTGTTGAAATCCTTGATCATACGCTTTTGGTACGTCTGACCATGACAAAGAGCAGCCAGTTGCTTTTCGTCGATCAAGTTCAGCTGATCCAATCTCGTTTAAATCCACTCGTCTTTGCCTAAGCCTGCTTCATTCATAATCCTTAGTGAGGGAATCTAAACTTCTACTGGCAGAACAACTTCCATGCCATAGACTAGAGAAAAGGGAGTTGCCCCACTTGATGTCCTAGTTGAAGTACGATAGCCATGTAGTGCAAACGGTAACATCTCATGCCAGTCCTTATAGGTTACTACCATCTTCTGCACAATCTTCTTAATATTTTTATTGGCTGCTTTGACTGCGCCATTCATTTTAGGTCTATATGGAGAATAATTATGATGCTTGATCTTAAACTAAGTGCAAAGCTCAGTAATCATAGCATTGTTAAGGTTAGTCCTATTGTCGGTGATGATCCTTTCGGGGATACCATAGCGGCAGATGAGGTTGTGTTTGATGAATCTGGCTACCATATTCTTAGTGACTGAGGCAAAAGAAGCGGCTTCAACCCATTTGGTGAAATAGTCGATAGCGACAAGAATGAAGTGATGTCCATTGGAAGCGGTGGGCTTGATTTCTCCAATCATATCAATGCCCCCACATTGCAAATGGACACAGAGCGGTCATGATGTTCAGAGGGATAGGAGGCACATAGACCTTGTCAGCATAGATTTGGCATTTGTGACAAGTTCTTGAATGTTTATGGAAATCAGCCTCCATTGTTGACCAATAGTAGCCAGCCCTCAAGATTTTCTTGGCCATCGTATATCCGCTTGAGTGAGTACCAAATAGACCATCGTGCATGTCTTCCATAATTCCCTCTGCCTCCTTCTTGTCCACACATCGGAGTAGAGTAGAATCATGGTTGCGCTTGTACAATATTCTGTTACTTAAGAAGAATTTAGCTGAAAATCTTCGTAAGAACTTTCTGTCATTGATGGATGCTCCCTCGGGATACTCTTGTGCTTCAAGGTATCTCATCACCTCATGGTACCATGGCTTTTCTGCGTCAGTGTCAAGCTCACAACAGTGTGCAGGTTCGTCGAATCTCTCAATCGTAATCATAGGGGCTTCATTGTCCCATCTGACCTTGAACATTGAAGACATGGTTGCCAAGGCGTCAGCCAACTGATTCTCTTCCCTAGGGAAGTTCTCAAAGGTGATCTCTTCGAAGTAGGGAATCAAGGATAGAATAAGTTCTTTGTAAGGGATGATATTAGGGTGTTTAGTGTCCCAATCTCCTTTTACTTGGCTGATCACTAGAGCGGAATCCCCAAACACATTCAAATGCTTGATCCTCAAGTCAATGGCAGCTTTCAGACCCAAAATGCATACTTCGTATTCATCCATATTGTTCGTGCAATCGAAGCATAGTCTGACAGTGAAAGGAGTGTGGCAACCTTCAGGAGATATGATCACTGCACTAATTTCGTTACCTAAGGCGTTGGAATCCCCATCGAAGACCATAGTCTATTGGGATCCTTGTTCAGGTCCGTCATACGGTCCAGGTTTTGGGCAGTCGGTCACCAGCATGATGTTCTCATCAGGGAAGTCAAAGTTCATGGACTGATAATCATCCATAGCTTGATGGGCCAAATGATCTGCTAGTATGCTTCCTTTGATGGCCTTTTGCATGGTGTATTGAATGTCGTACTCAGTCAAGATCATTTTCAATCTGGCTATCCGTCCGGAAAGAGCAGGTTTCTCGAAGATGTACTTGACTGGGTCCATCTTAGAAATCAACAGAGTGGTATGAGTCAACATATATTGTCTTAGTCGGCGAGCAGCCCATGCCAGAGCGCATCAAGTTTTCTCGAGCAGTGAATATCTGGTTTCACAGTCGGTAAACTTTTTGCTCAGGTAATAAATAGCATGCTCTTTTCGGCCAGACTCGTCATATTGGCCCAAAACACCCCTCCATAGAGTTCTCTAGTACACGATCAAGGGTCT
Source organism: Vicia faba (assembly GCA_948472305.1). Classification (NCBI taxonomy): domain Eukaryota; kingdom Viridiplantae; phylum Streptophyta; class Magnoliopsida; order Fabales; family Fabaceae; genus Vicia; species Vicia faba. The sequence goes on from CATIWC010003425.1 coordinate 108,974, forward strand.
TCCTTCGACTGGAGGCATGAGAATTGGAGGTTCTTGTAGGTATTCTTTGATTTTGTCGAAGGCAGCTTGGCATTCATCATTCTATCTGACTACCTGATCTTTCTTCAAGAGTTTGAAGATTGGCTCACAAGTAGCAGTCAAGTGAGATATTGAGCGGGCGATGCAATTGAGACGACCCAAGAATCCTCTAACTTCCTTTTCAGAGTGAGGGACTGAAATTTCTTGGATGGCCTTTACCTTGGCAGGATCAACTTCAATGCCTTTATGGCTGATAACAAAACCTAGAAGCTTTCCATATCGTACTCCGAATGTGCACTTGTTAGGGTTTAACCTCAATTTGTACTTTTTCAACCTTTCGAATAGCTTGTACAAGTGATCGAGATGTTCCTCCTTAGTTTGTGATCTGGTAATCATATCATCCACATATACCTCTATTTCATGATGGATCATATCATGAAACAAAGCTACCATAGCCCTTTGATATGTTGCCCATGCATTTTTCAATCCGAATGGCATGACCTTGTAGCAAAAGGTACCCCACTGTGTAACGAAAGTTGTCTTCTCCATGTCTTCGAGAGCCATCCTTATCTGATTATAGTCGGAGAAACCGTCCATAAAAGAGAAGACTTTATGCTGAGCAGTATTATCGACCAAGACATCAATGTGAGGTAGAGGGAAGTCATCCTTGGGGCTTACCCTATTCAGATCTCTATAGTCTACACACATGAAAACTTTTCCATCTTTCTTTGGCACTAGCACCACATTGGCAACCCATTAGGGATAAGATTTCACAGCTAAGAACCCATGCGTCAAATTGTTTCATCACTTCAGCTTTTATCTTTTCAGATATATCAGGCCTCATGCGATGAACCTTTTGTTTGACAGGAGGACAATCTTCTTTTGTCGACAGACGATGAACTATGATATCGTTATCCAACCCTGGCATATCTTCATAAGACCAAGCAAATACTTCCACATAATCATGCAACATCTGAACCAACCTGCTCTTGAAACTGCTTTCCAAGTTAGCGCCGATCTTAATTTCCTTCTTGTCTGCCTCAGTACCCAGATTGATGACTTCAACTGACTCTTCATGCGGCTGAATAGCTTTTTCCTCTTGTAATAGAAGTCTGGCTAGTTCTCCCGGTATATCACGATCTTCCCTGCCTTCGTCTTCGACTTGGTTAATTGGACATTCAAAGTCATAGTCAGTAATGGTAGAGTCATCGGCAATAAGATCCAGAGTGGATGAAGACCTGCAGGAGTGTATGTGTGTGCATGTAAGATACATGGCTATTTTGAAAAATGTATTTGAAAGAAAGACAATGACACAAATATTTGAATGCAAAAGAGTCCAATGATTTGTATTGAATGATCGTATGATTAGATGAACATAAATAAAACCCTTGATAAATGGATCAAAGTGCCCCGGGCCAGGCACATGACTTAAAAGTCATTGCTTAAATATTACAGACAAAATGTTTTTAAATTGAAAGAAAAGCAATAACAAGTAGATTACTCCTCAAGGAAGGAGATGGGCACAAAGTCCTTTGCATGCCAATTCTTTAGCTCCGTTGTAGTTGGATACACCCAATCTTCAAATGCAGCTTCTTCATCAGAATCACCTACAACATTAACTTCATTGACACCCTTGCCATGTTCAGCAGAGGCGCGGTGATTACATTTGGAGTTGGAGGAGGATCAAAATCAATGGTCTTGTTATCGATCAAATCTTGAATACTTTGGTGAAAAGGCATCAAGGTTGGCAGGAGAATCGCGCAATGTCACCAAATTAGCCTTGAGTAAGTGTTGTAAGGCTTGAGATAATGACATGCCTAACCTCGTAAATTGTCTTCTCAGAGTTTCAAAATGTCGGTGATTAGCAGATGGTCTTTGAGTAGGAGTTGGATTGGAGATTCAGACAACATTAACAGATGGATGATCATTCTTCTTGGTATGGGCCCTTGCCCCGTACACAACATTGATTTCCTTCTTTGTAGCAAAAGGTTTCTTTACAGGATTTAAAGTGGAGGCAGATGCCATGGAGATCTTCCCACTTTTGATGCCGCTTTCAACTCTTTCACCAGTTAAGATTAGCTCGGTGAAACCAGAAGAAGAACATCCAACCAATAGATTAAAGAATGGACCAGATAAAGTGACCATAAACATGTCAATGTGCTCCCTATCAGTCAAAGGTGGTTGAAACCTATTGGCGAGGTCTCTCCACTTTTGTGCATATTCTTTGAATCCTTCATTCTTCCCCATGGTAATATCTTGCAATTGAACCCTTGTTGGCGCCAAGTCGGTGTTATACTGGTACTGATGGTAGAAGGCGGTATCTAAGTCTTCCCAAGTATTGATACGGGAACCATCTAACTGGTAGAACCATACTAATTGGGTCCCGGCCAAGCTCTCTTGAAAAAAGTGAACCCAGAGTTTCTTATTAGCAGTGTGTGGTTATATCTTGCGCACATAAGATTTCAGGTGGAGTTTTGGACAAGAAACTCCATTGTACTTTGCAAAGACTGGTATTTTGAATTTATGGGGAATAACAACCCCAGAGATCAAACCCAAATCATCAAAATCTAAATCGGGGACGGCTTGGATCTCGACGGCCTTCAATATGTCTTCTAACTACTTATACTTTACATCGGCGGGTGGATACTGCTCGTCAAAATAATGATCATCAGACACTTGACTGTTGATGCATCCATCTTAGGTACTCTTAGCTTCTCCAATATGATTCTCATCTTTCTCAGATGAGTCTTCCACTACTGGGATCTGATGGCCTGTCTCCTTGAACCTTCTACCCATGTTGAGCAGAGCTTTCTTCTTGGGTTTCTTCTTAACTGCCAACAATTCCATCATATCTTGCTGCCCCTTGGCTAGGGTCAGTAGAGTCTCTTGGAATTGAGAGTTTTGTGCCTGAAGATCCTTCACAGTTTTCTCTAGATCCATCTTGCTGAAATAAACAGCAGAAAGATAAAGAAACCTGTTATGTGAAAACCTATCATGTTATGATGCATGGAAGATGTATATGCAAATGATTTCAAGGATTTATGGAATTTAAATTTGCTTAGACAAAGGAAATGAACAAACGTCAATTTCATTAATTAGTTCAAAAATATTACAACATGCCTCTTGGGCTTACAAGATAACTCTCTAAGATAAAAGACTGAACGCATCCTCTTCAGCGTAAGGTAGGAGTTCACACTTTGCTCTTCTTGTAGCTGCTTTGTAAGCTCAAAGACCCTCTTCTCACTAGCTTAGAATTGAGCTTCGAAGGTATCACGTTCCTCCTTTAGCTGAATCCAACCTTTTTGCAAGTCTTCGAGAGAAGTAGGCATGTCGGGATGGATGACGGTGTATGAAACATCTCCTTCAACCACAAGCTCCATGATAACTGGTAAGATGGAGGGATAAGGCATCACAAGTTTCTGAGCACGAGCTCGTACCCACTTAAGGTAAGGCTCAAGGGGAATGGAATTATTGTTTCCTAGCGTCTTACTACCCACCTTGTTTACCATCCTCCAAGCTCGTATAAACCTCTGGCGGTAGCTTTGACCGTCGCTCTCGTAGTCGAATACCACTCCTTGGATGAGCATCTCGTGCGGACCATCCTTTCGGGCATAACCAAAATGTTGTAAAGCTAAGCAAGGGTTGTAAGTGATACCTCCTATAATGCCAAGCAAAGTGACATTAGGGAATTCCCCACAATGGTCAATGATAGTAACATTCTCCAAGGATCGAGAACACCAATGAACATTTGAATGTCTAAGCGTCATCAACCTATGGGACCACCTCAAACCTTGCTCATTCTTCAACACAAATAGGAGAAGATGCGAAGTAAAACATCTTGCCAAGAGAGGAGTGCAACACATAAGGATTCCTCTCTTCCTCATAGTGCGAGAGTTAAAAGAATGTAGAATGTCTCCCAACAAAGTAGGCACTGGATTGCGAGACATGAAGATTTTGACAGCATTTATATCTATGAGTTGGTCAGGATTTGGAAACAAAACCATCCCATAGATGAGAAGGGCCATAATTTCTTCAAAATCTTGCAAGTCCAAGAAGTTCCAACAATCTTGAGCTTTCTCAAACAAGGACTTGGCTAAGAAACCTTTGACACCACTCCTTGTTTCCCAATTAGTTGTGACATCAGATTATTGCAAGTGTAGTGCTTGGGCAATCTCTTCAGGTTTTGGATCTCTTACCATACCGTTGAAGGGTAGTTGATTGAGAATGGGAATCCTCAAGATTTGTGAGAATTCTTCTAGAGTAGGCACAAGTTGATAATCGGGAAAAGTGAAGCAATGGTGTAAAGGATCAAAGAATTGGAAGAGAACCTTCATCATATCTTCATCAGTGTTGGAGGTAACCAAATTTAGGAGGTGACCGTGTCTTTCGGTGAATGAAGAACTTTCAGGGACCCTTGATACTAACTCTTTGAGTTGAGGAGGAATCCTTACGATATTGACTTGGATAGTGTTCTTGCGGATAGAAGCCATGTCCTACAAAACGGAACAAAGATAAATCCCAAAAATCCTTGAAATGGTTAGTGAGAATGAGTATAATGTTATGATGCTTATGATGTTATGTACAAGTAAGTATATGCAAGCAAGGAAAACAAGTTCTTAGGTTTAGGCTTGCATGAAGTCTCATAGGTAAGTACTCTTTTGAAGTTTAGTTGGATCAAACCTGTCCTATAAATAGTAATCGGGTTCTAAGGGATCTCAATAGCACTGATCTGTCTCCTCGGGCATTGTTTTAGCGCAAACCTCTTTCACGGAGAACATAATATCCTGAAAAGCCAAACCTCAATGAGTGTAGTATCGAGTATCTACCAACTTCGGGCTGCACCAAAGCCGGTCATCTCACTACGTCCTAATGGCCAAGTTAGTCAAGTAAAGGTTCTAAAGTTAGTTAGTGCTTCATAACATCACTCAGCGGCCCTGTATTCTCCTTGACTACTCAAGGGCTACCAATACCCACAAATATGTCACACTAACGTAGCTATTGCTTAGACCATGTCGGTATACCCCACACAGTTTCCACAACGTATTACTACTTACCTATAAGGTATCCCAAATCTAGGTAGAGGACTTAAACAAGCCCAAACAAGGAACCAAAATGTAAAGCAAACAAATCAAACAAGTAAAGGTGATCTATCCCTAAGGTAACCCTACTTTTAAGTTTTTCCCCAGCAGAGTCGCCGGTTCTGTGATACGGGCTGGCCGTCCTTCTGTTTCGATGAATGGATTGACCATGAGCTTACAGTGCCTTGTAGAAAGCATAGCCTCATTGTTCACTCGGAGAACTGACTTGGGTGTTTTGCATTTTATCGCAAATGTTGCGGTTAGCAAGAGTCGTCAACGACTTTTCTTTTATCCAAAAGGAAAGGCTGAAAAGAACAGGAAAGACCTTTGCAATTATTTCTTGAGTTCGAGGGTTAGATTATGAAAAGGGAAGGTATTAGCACCCTTTTCATCCATAGTTATCTATGGGCTCTTAGTTGCTTGCTAGATCATTTGCTTTTGTTTGAAAATATGCTTTGTGTGGTTTTTGAAAGTATTTTGAAAAGGCGTCATCGTTTAGGCAAACTTTGTAATAGTTCTGGTTTGTAAGAATGTATACAAAGTGTTGAGCTTTTGAAAATATTTCATGTTTGGAAAATGTTTTGAAAGTGTTGGTGTTTGTTTTGAAAATAAGCAAGGATGTTTGATTTGAAAATGAGCAAGCAACTAGGAACAATCTACCTACTCAAAAGTCTTTGTTCATTTCTTCCTTTCCTTTGATATTGCTATCTTACCATTGATTTGGTAAGAAGCCTTATCTTTGGATGTAAAGGGGATGGGCATGGGTCATCGTATAGCCATGATAGCAATGTTGTGATACGGTGGGAGAACTGACTTGAGTTTTTGCGTTTTGCATTCGCACTTGTTCGGTTTAGCAAGAGTCGCTACCGACTTTTTACTTTATCCTAAAGGAAAGGTTAAAAAGCACAGGAAAAACCTTTTGAGATGTTTCGTGGGTTCGGGGGGTAGATTATGAAAAGGGAAGGTATTAGCACCCTTTCATCCATGGTTATCCATGGGCTCTTAGTTACTTGGTTTTTTAGATCACTTGCCTTGATTTTTGATTGCTTGAAATGGTGGTGTATGTGTGTGTTTTGAAAATGTTTTTGAAATAGACGCCTTTGTTTCGGCAACCAATGTAATTGACTCGTGTTTGAGTGTTTTACAAAAGTGTGTATCTTTTCGAAAAGATGTTTCAAATGTTTTTGAGAGTTTGTTTTGAAAGTGTTTGTGAGGTGTGGTTTTTGAAAAGGAGGCAAGTGCTTTTTTTGCAAGTTGATCTCAAGTAACTAAGAGTTTTGTCTACCCCTATTGTACTCAAAGGTTTTCTCTATGTTTTCAATCCCCTTTTAACAATTTTGTTCCACCATTGAATTTGGTGGACAATCTTGCGTTTAGGAAGTTTAACGGGACGGGCGCGGGTCATCGTACGGACCATGAATGTAATGGTGCCAAGTGTCTTTGGCAATTTGCTTGAAGGGACTTGATCATTTTGATAGGCGACTTTCGAAAGCTTCATCGAGGGACTTATGATCATTTGAACTTGTTTTGCCAAAGAAACTCGACGTGCAAGCATGGCCCATTTTGGAAGGCAACATGTGGGATTACCCTAGGGGGTGCAAGTGTGATTGTGTATTGATTTCAGGTATTTGTCTTGTATTAGGTTATCTAGCGTTTGATTTTATGTACATACAAACCCTAGGTCTAACCATGGTATAATTCGAAAGCGGTAAATTGCGGGAATTTTAAAGTCTACACTATTACAAATGGTATCCGGGAGTGGGGGTACAAATTCACAAATGGGGATGAGACTTAAATAATTACAACCAAATCGAATTGCGATAAAAGTGTAAATGTAACGTATAGCAATGTATAAGAATAGTATTTGTATGTGTATCAAATGTAAAGTGTATTGTGTAGGTGTAAGTGTACATGTATGAGATTTATTTACAAGTTGAGATGTGAACTTAAATGTATTATTAAGTGTATTATATGTTTTTGTATTATGTACAAATGAAAGTTTTAATCTTAAGAAAAGAAAAGTATTTATTTTAAAGAAAAATTATGTATTGATGTAATTATGTACAAACAAAGTTTAAATGAAAAGAAAAAAATGTTTTAAGTTTTTATGTATTAATGTATTTTAATTAATTATGTACAAAATTTTCTCTTCTTAATTAAAAAAAGTTCTAAAGAGTTTAAACATAACAATGAGAGAAATCTAATATTTATATATTAAATGTGATAGACAAATATTAATAAAGTTTTCTTTTTTACAAGAACAGAAATTAATGTGTTATTTTATTCATAAATAAAGTATATTAGTTTAGAGTGTATATATATAAAAAGGATAAAGAAAATAAATAAGAAAAATTAGTTTATGCTGAAAAAGAATAAAAGAACAAAAAAAAGACTGAATGGGCTTAAGGGGGGGTTGGCCCAAAACAAAATAATCATATTAATTAAAAAAAGATGTTTGAACACATGATGGGCTTTAGGCGTGTGACTGGGGAAGAGGCCCAAACGATTTCACAATTTTCATTTTAGGGTTAAGAAGGTTTTGTGTCATTTGGAACACGCTAGGGTTTGTGAGAGCAGCGGCGACGTCGTTCATTTCGTCACCTTCGTCTTCGTTCGTCTCTCAAGTCCAGAGCCATGGATTCAGAACACCCTCGCTCATGGCCACCGGGCTTCACCCTCTATCTCTCCTTCCTCCCTAATCGAACGCGGTGATCTTTTAAAAAAAAGGTTTGGTTCTGAAGCTTTATACGTTTTTACACTTTGCATGTTATGATTTTGTGATTATTGATCTTGATTAAGCTTTGTTTTCTGTTGAGGTGGTGGAAGGAAAGAGAGAAAGACATACTACCTTCGTCTCCTGGAGATGGAGGAGAGATGGAGTTTGGAGGCGCTTCAGAGGCCAAAGCGAGGGGATGGTGATGATGAACACTTGAGCTAACTTGCTGGTTTGTTTATTTTCGCCTTTTTCTGTTGCTTAATGATGCATTTCTGAAAGCCTAGTATATCCTCTTTTCTTCTTCTTCTTCCGTCCCTCTTTGCTTCGTATGCTTCGTGTGTTGGCTTGATACCTTGTATTTTTGCCCTATGATGAGGCTTCCTCTGAGGGTTTGTGGCCTTGAAATACTGAGTTGCTTGTTGCTTTTGATATGTATGCTTTAGCTTGGGCAGTTTATACTGGTTCAGGCTTATCAAGTTTTGACAGGGGTGATTGTTGTTCTGTTTCTCCTTTGAAATAGGTTTGAGGCTTTTTGGTGATACACGTTGGGTTGACAGTTTAGGTCTTTTTGTGTTTTTTGTTCTGGTTTTAGGTTTGAACGGCTTAATGCAGGTTATGGTCTTTTAAGGCTTTGAATGGTAAGGCTCGTATGCTCTTCTGGTTCTTTGCAGATATTTGAATGTTTACACATGTTTGTTTGAAAAGGTTGAGCTTGATAGGCTTGAACCAGTTTTAGGCTTAAGCTTTATGCAGGTTTTTTGATGTTTCTTGAACACATGTTTGGCTTTAGGTTTGAAACTGGTTCTTGGCTTTTGATGAGTTTACTGGTTATGTGTTTGGATATGGCTTTGGCTTGATGACTGGTACAGGTTTTGGGTGAACTGGTTTTAGGCTGGTTTTGTTTGACAGGTTGTGCCTTAAGGTTTTTGCAGTTCCGGCCTGGGGCTTGGCCTTGTTTACAGGTTCAGTTTGAGACTAAGAGCTTGAGGTTTTTTTGCTTGCTCTCAGTTCTTTTGTTTTTTGTGATTTCTGGCCCCCTCCCTACTGTTTTATGAACAGATTGTTTTATATTTTTATTTCTCAAGCCTAAGCCTGCAAACCTGTACTTTCTTTACTCTCTCCTCTCTCTCTAGTACAGTTAAAGCATTAAAAATGTTTATGCTTGTACTTTGCTCTGAAAAGGCAACACTGGGAAATGATGAAATGAACTATGCTTGCTTGCATATGTAGTTTAACTCTGCATATTTGTCTTCTCTTTTCCATACTTTGTGCTGCATCTTGTACCTTTTGATACTTTGATATCTTTGACAGCTTTTTTGGCAGCTTGTGGAAAGTTTGAATTTGGAACTTCATAGTTCAGTTTGGATTTGGACTTTGTTTATACCATTCAGTTTGAAACTTTTGGACTATGCAGCTTTTTGACAAACTTTGAATTTGTGCATTTTTCAACTTTGTGCATTCATGTTTAGCAAGCATTATTCATCCCTTTTTGTGAACCGGGAGAAATCCCGTGATTTGCAGAGAGGGCTAACTGATTCCAGTCAGTTTCCTTTAATGATGAACTTAAATTAATTGTCTGCTCCTTTAATTATTTATCTGCTTCAATTGACTTTTTCTTCTTTTCTTTGCAGATAAAAAATCAAATAGCCACAAATGGAGGATGAAGAATTTGAAGACTTAGGAATTTAGGATAGTTTATTTCAATTTTAATTATTGTAACTATCATTATTATAAATACTTTGTAAATAAATACTTGTATTTAAATAACAATTGTAACAAATATTTAAAGATGAATAAAAATTCCTTTTAACCAATTAATTCTTTTTATTCTTTTCAATTGTTTATTTATTATTTATAATTCTTTAAATTATAATAATTGAAAATAAATTCCAACCATTTAACTCAGAATAATAAATAATCCATAAACGTCCGGCATCTTGAATGATCAAAGCAATGCACCGTCAAATCATACATGCCTAAATGTCTTTTCTTCTCACTGATTTTAATCAAACACTGCAAACTCAATCCAAAAGCATCCTTTCACTGATTTAGTCACACAATGCGAATTCAATCCAAATGCCTCAGTCCAAATCTCGGAATAACTTGAAAAGCACTGTAGAATTAAATCTTTCTGAGAAAACTGCGTACAAACCCTAATTCCTGATCAAATGCCAAAGAAACGTTCGCCTGATCAAAGCTGAGCCAGAATCAACCAAAACCCTAAGCAAACTGTTTGAATTGTTCTAGAGCCATGAAAACCAATGAAAACCCTAATTCTGTCTGACTGACGAGAAAAGTCTGTTTGACCGATTCTTGAGCCAGTCTGAAAAATCAGGAAACGTCCGAAGCTGTGATTTCTTGAGGAAAAATGCGAGGGAAAATTTTGGGGTACAACAGTTGCCCCTGTTCAATCTTCTTGGACCTGAAGAGTTAGATTGACAAGTTTGCCTTTCGCGACTCGAAGGTAAAAGGAGATTGGACACTAGAGTGCCCGGAAATTTGCACTTGGTGACGTGACGGTAGAGGGAATGGGCTTAAAGATGCCATTTGGTGATGGGCTTAAAGATGCCATCTAGTGACTGCCGGTAGGAGGATGGTGTGATCGATGGATCTGGAACTGACTGTTTAAACGCTGGTTCGCGAAATGTCGCGGAAGCAAGAGTCGCCACCGTCTTTTATTTTCTCCAAATGGAAAGGACAAAAGCACAGAAAAATTCCTTATTGAGATTAGTTCTCGGTTCGGGAGGTAGATTTATAGAAAGGGAAGGTGTTAGCACCCTTTCTATCCATGGTTATCCATGGGCTCTTAGATACTTGCTCACTTGTGTTTTCAAAATATTTGTTTGCTTTTCAACTGTGGGTTTAAAAAAAGTTTCGTTTAAAATTTCAGTTCGACTCTTGTATCAGTCCTCAAGAGTGTTTGAAAAGTTGTTTTTGAAAGCTTTTTGCAAAGTGTCGGTGTGAAAAGAAGTTTTTTTGATTTGTTTTGAATTAGAGCAAGTATCTACGAGTCATCTACCTACCCTTAGGAATTAGTCTGTGTAAATGTCCTTAAGGTAGTGCCATCCCACCATTGAGAGGTAGGTAGCACCACCGTTGGAGGTGTTCGGGTCAATTCGTTTGTAGGGACAATGTAGTCACCGAGCAATAGTAAGATACCTTAGAAGCTACCCTTATGCCATTGATATTTTTATTCCGAGGCAACTATTCCGAGGCAACTTGTTTTGAGGCAACTTGTTCCGAGGCAACCATTCGAGGCAACTAGATCAGTGGAACATAAGGACTCACTAAGACATCCTATACTCGACGACCACGTTTCGAGGGGCAAGGCAACAGTGTGGTCACCAGAGCAACAGTGGGACACCTTAGAAGCTACCCTTATGCCATGTTCATGAACATAAGGACTTACTAAGACGTCCTGTACTCGACGACCACGTTTCGAGGGGCAAGGCAACAGTGAGGCGTACCCTAGGCGTGGTGTGTGAATTGTGTGTCATTTTCAGTTATTATTTGTCTTTGTCATGCATTAGGTGAGCTACGCTTTGATTTTATTTGGGCATTCATTCTTTCATGTGATTATTAACAGTTAAAAGGTGCGGGAATTTAAAGTGCGGAAAAAATAAAGGTCCTACGCTATTACAAAGGCGCGGGTCTACATCGCCAAATTAAACCAAGACCCGATTTGAATAAAAGTACGGAAAGTAAATAAGTTTCTAATTATTATTACAAGGCTTTGGGGCAAATACATTACAATCATAAAAGAAATGAAAATAAAATGCGCGAAGAGAAATTATATTCGAAAGTGCGAGGGCGTTGGACCCTTTAAAGGAATTAAATTGAAATTATTAAATTTAATGATTAAATAAAAGAAAAGAACTTGTTTTTGATATTTTTGTATTTAAGGTCAATAAAGAAAATTAATTGAAATTAGAAATTAAATAAAAACCTAGTTCTAAATTGTTTTTAATTTATTAAAGAAAATGTTTAAGTTTTGACCTAATTTACATTAATTATTTAAATGGCATATTTATTTACAAATTAATTAAGAATTAATAATAATGATGATGAGGTAATTTAATTATTTGGAAAAAAAAGTAAAATGCTACAAAACCTAATTTTTATGTGTTTTAATTTTATTTGAGAAAAATGTTAAAGTTAAAACCCTAATTTAAAACTAAATTAATTATCAAATTTATTTACAAAAAAATAAATTATTAATGAATTAAATAATAAATGAGGCATATTTTTGTTTTTTATGATTTTCTGTTTTTTTTGGTTTTTATGAAAATTGTTTTTGATGAATTAATTAAAATAAATAAAACAAATAAAAAAAATGAAAAGAAAGAAAACAAAATGCAAACCATGGGGGGTGTTGACCCCAATTGAGGAGGTGGCTTGATGAATTTTGGCCCAACAGGAGGAGGCCCTTTGCTGACTTTTTGAATCACGTGAGGAACGTTTGACTGATGCGTATGGTGGATGGCTGGCAATAGCCACTGGATTGACCTTCAAGGACATGTGGCGTGCCAAGGCGTTGGGCTTCATGGTGGTCATTAGGATGGAAGCTGCACAGGAATATATTGCAAGAAAAATTATGGAATAAAGTGGGGGACCTGGGAATCGAACCCAGGTCCCTGCGTTTGCCAAGGTGATGCTTTGCCAATTGTGCTGTTGGTGCGCTTTGTATATGGAATAGATAATAAATAATATAAAATAAAGCCAACGTTAATGATATAAAAATAAAAAAGAGCGCGCTGGAATTCAAACCCTCCAATCAGGCTTCGCCACACAATCTTCTTCTCCGTTCATCCCTGTAACAAAAGAGATATCGGGGGTTTTAAACCCCCCCAAAACGCAGGCTTATGGATAATAGCGAATAGCTCATATGGACACATAAATAGGGCGCGAGTAGTGGGTTAGCTTCGTCTGGAGGTCCTGATTCCAACCATGGTAATTGGATGTCCTAATTTTTCCAGATGAGGAAAACCCCAAATTCAAATCTCTGAAAACCTAGAAAACATCAATGGCATATTTCGCTACAGGCATGGTTAGGACAATTAAATGGTATCATGAGTTTCAGAAGGTCTATATTAGTATAAATCAACCTTTAAAATGTATGAAACAAGCATATATATTGAGATGCGATTATGAAAAAAATTGAGAAAAGTGTGACTTCAATGTACCAATTCCTTGCGCGTGGAGGGTTGATTTTGATTGGAGTAGATTCCTGATCACCTTGGCAAGCTTGTGAAATGGTTTTTAGGCCTTGCAACACACTGAAACTATGAAAACAGTTTTGAACTTTTTAAGAAAAATGCAAGTTTTTGTTTCTCAGTTTGGGCGCAACTTAGGTCTTGTCCTCGTGTCTGATCACTTGCATATGTGTTATGTAACATGTTTTGATAAGAATTATGGCCTCATAATGCAAGGCATTCAAACTTGAGATTTTCCATAAACCTCCATTAACAAACTTTCCATCTTTGTACCAATTTTGAATTCTTGCTTCATTTAGCCTTTTGCATGAATTTGGAATATGTTTGATGGTGATTCAAGGCTAATCAATATGTCCTTTAATTAACCTTTTGGATTTTTATTTGATTTTAAAGAATTTAAAATGAATTAAATCCAATAAAATCAAATAAAAATGAAAAAAATTAATTTTAAATATTGAAATAAAAAGTGGGACACGTGGGAAGCATGGCCAAGCTGATTCAAGTGGAAAAAGTGGGCCCCTTTTGTCAAAAATGAAGTTTCAAGGATAAATGATTTTGGCCATTTCACAAAAATTTCCCAACTTCTCCAATGCATATCTTGCTCAATTTTGAAGTTATGAACATGTTCTTGGACATTTTGGAAAGGTCTTGAAGTCCTCTAACCAATGTCTTTGGCCCCATGTCATTTTGATTTACCAATCTCTAGTTATGGTCTTTGACTTAAAGTCTCTTTTTGTTGACTTTTGAAAATGACCTATAATGTTGAAATTGATAACTTTTTGTGAGAGAATTTCTTGGACTTGGAATGTGAAGATGAGTTGTAGGAAATGTCTTCCCCTTCAAGATGAGCATTGTATGGAATTTTTCTGATGAAACATGAAAAAGTTATGCCTTGGTCAAGTTATAGTTGACTTTTCAACTGTCCAAAAATAGAAACTTTTGCATCTTGAGACTTTTTGAGCCATACTTTTGAGAATCATGATCAAGCATTGATCAAATGATGTTTGTGGCTTCAAAATAAGATGTTGACCAAAAATTCTGACTTTTAACTGCCAAATGACCATTTTGCCCCTGTAGTTGACTGTTGAGCAATTAGGGTTTTTGACTGTGCAACTTGACCTTGTGAGCCTTGAAACTTGACATGTAGGTGCTTGACAATGTGTATGAGCATATGGGACTTGATTGAGCCCTTGAAAACCTCAACTTCCTTGCAAGAACCAAAACCCTAATTTGACTGGCTTAGGAGGATGGTTGACTGTGCAGCCCTTGAGTAAACTTTGAGCCATTTGAGGTGATGCTTGGCAAAACCTTGAAGATTATGGGAGGGCAAATTTTGGGGTACAACAGTTGCCCCTGTTCAATCTTCTTAGACCTGAGGATGTAGATTGGCTGGCGTGCCTTTCGTAATCCGAAGGTGGAAGATGATTGAACACTAGAGTGCCCAGAAATTTGCACTCACATAGTTGAGTATCAGCAGTGTGACAGTGGGAATGGGCTTACAGATGCCATTTGGAGGGATGGTGGGTAGGAGGATGGGCTTATAGATGCCATCTGGAAGATGTGACAGAACCTTGTCGGGAATGGGCTTATAGATGCCATTTGGGATTGTGATGGATAATTGTGGAGATGGGCTTATAGATGCCATCGGGAGATGTCGATTGCGTACGAGATTCCTTAGCGAGAACTTGCGTACCTGAGAAAGAAAGAAAATTACCTGGTCTGTTACAGGAGTTGATCTTCAAACTCTTTATGTAGACGTGCCCTGGCTGGATACAGGTATCGAATCTTTAAACTCTTCAGACGTGCCCTGGCAGGATACAGGAATCGAGTCTGATACTATAGTCGTCAACAGATATTCCCTGGCAAGATACAGGAATCGGATCTTCGAACTCTTCAGACGTGCCCTGGCAAGATACAGGCATCGAGTCTGGTACTGTAGTCGTCAACAGATACTCCCTAGCAAGATACAGGAATCGGATCTTCGAACTCTTCAGACGTGCCCTGGCAAGATACAGGAATCGAGTCTGGTACTGTAGTCGTCAACAGATACACCCTGGCAAGATACAGGAATCGGATCTTCGAACTCTTCAGACGTGCCCTGGCAAGATACAGGAATCGAGTCTGGTACTGTAGTCGTCAACAGATACACCCTGGCAAGATACAGGAATCGGATCTTCGAACTCTTCAGACGTGCCCTGGCAAGATACAGGAATCGAGTCTGGTACTGTAGTCGTCAACAGATACACCCTGGCAAGATACAGGAATCGGATCTTCAAACTCTTCAGACGTGCCCTGGCAAGATACAGGAATCGAGTCTGGTACTGTAGTCGTCAACAGATACACCCTGGTAAGATACAGGAATCAGATCTTCGAACTCTTCAGACGTTCCCTGGCAAGATACAGGAATCGAGTCTGGTACTGTAGTCGTCAACAGATACACCCTGGCAAGATACAGGAATCGGATCTTCGAACTCTTCAGACGTGCCCTGGCAAGATACAGGAATCGAGTCTGGTAATGTAGTCATCAACAGATACACCCTGGCAAGATACAGGAATCGGATCTGGAATCACGACAGTTGATAGCAATTATCTTTGTATTAACTTTTGTCCTGAAAAGACAAAACGTTAGTTGTGCATAATGTTATGATGTATGACATGCGAGATGAGATTGTATGTTCATGATGCGTATATGCATGCTGTAATGTATGAAAATGTGATGTTTATGAATGCATGTTTTCGTCTCAGGAAAATAAATCCTTGACGGATGCCGGGAAGTTAAATCCTGGGCTGATGTGAATAGCATTTAGCTGTTTCCGCCGGGGGAGTGATGGTTGCAAGGATACCGGTAGGAGAAGATGACTCCGTTGGGGAATAAACTTGGAGATTACTCAGTGGGGAGAAAATTATTCTAGCGATCTTGCTGGGGGACAATACTCTGTGGGAAGAGAGGTACTTTGCTGGGATGTTGATGGTAACTTCGCTGGGGATACCGTTGTTATGTTGGAAGTGTTAATAGACTCCGCTGGGGATAGGAAGACTTCGCCGGGGACGATCTTTCCGTGGCTTTTGGATGAGGATAACCCAGTTATAAGCTCTGGTGGAGCATAACCTTTGGATAAAGCCGGGGAGACGTGTTCGTGCTCTGCAGGGGTAAGCTTCCAGAATCTACTGGGGATAAGCTTCGTGCTGGGGAGATGGATTGAACTTTCCTGGGGAAACTTCTGGACTGGACTCTCCTGGGGAAAATTTTGAGATACATCAGGGAAGTGGCTCCACTGAATGTTTAGTATACCGCCGGGGAACAATCTTAGACTAAGACTATCAGGGATGCTTGTTAAGAATGTTCGTATATTACGCTGAGGAATGTTGAGATCTGCTGGAGGGTACCCAACTTCCTTAAGGCTGACTGTAGCTCTGCTTGGGGAGAGTGTACTGACTTGCTGGCTCACTCTCTGGGGAATTAAGATATCTTGGTTATGTTCTTCAGCTGAACCTACCTTGATACCTTGGTGGACAGAACATTTAGATCGCTTAGACCACTCATTATTGCCCCTGTTTCTAATGCTACCTGTAATTAATCCTTTGTTTCGTATGCAAATATTTATGAGTTAGCAATTAGTGTCAAATGCATATATCACAAATTGAACCTTGGACGTTCTTCGCAAAACAAAACAGAAAAGGAAAAACAATTGGCGATTTTAACTGAAAAGTGATTTGTATTGATTTTGAATTTGCCTGTAAATAGGCGTTTTATGTACAAGAGGCTGACGTCCTAGTAAGAGAACGCCGCCGAACAAAAGAGTTTACACAAATTTGTACAAAGAAAACAGCTGTGTGAAAAGAATAATCCCACTGGGTTCCAACTCTGCTATCGCCTTTATATCTTCGAGCGTCTCATCACTTGATGACCTAGCTGAAGATGAAGCTGATTGATCGATGCCTTATGAACTTGACAATTGATACCAGATTCTGGATGCAAAGTGATCCAATGAGACATAGTATTACGCTTTATCCCTAACTTTTGCCTGGACTGCCCTTTCGGGTTTTCAGTCTACCGGGATACCCATTTTTGCCCAAACTGCCTTTTCAGGTTTTCGACTTGCCGGGTGTACAAATTTTTTTTCATTTCATCCCTTCATTTTGCCCGAACCCTTTTGGTTCGCCGGGAAGCCCTAATTTTTGCCTAGGTATGTCAACCTAGCGGGTCTTTTTTTTCATGCGTAGTATCTTTTTACTATGTCTGCATTGGCGGGGTGAGGAAGGTCGTCACCATCCATGGTGGTGAGAATCATGGCTCCTCCTGAGAACACATGTTTAACCACAAATGGCCCTTCATACGTAGGGGTCCATTTTCCCCTTGGATCACTCTGAGGAAGGATGATATGTTTGATTACCAGATCCCTAACTTGATATTCTTGTGGTCTGACCTTCTTGTTAAATGCCCTGATCATCCGTTTTTGGTACGTTTGACCATGACAAATAGAAGTGAGTCTCTTTTCGTCGGTTAGATCTAACTGATCAAGTCGTGTCTGGATCCAATCATCTTCGCTCAGATTTGCATCCTTCATTATCTGGAGAGAGGGTATTTGCACTTCGATTGGTAAGACTGCCTCCATACCGTAGACCAAGGAGAAAGGAGTTGCCCCGGTTGACGTCCTTGCTGAGGTACGGTACCTATGTAGAGCAAACGGTAACATCTCGTGCCAATCTTTATAAGTCACTGTCATCTTCTGCACAATTTTCTTGATATTCTTATTCGCTGCTTCTACAGCCACATTCATCTTCGGTCTGTAAGGAGAAAAGTTGTGGTGCTGTATCTTAAACTTCTCGCAGAGCTCAGTGATCATCTTGTTATTAAGATTGGTACCGTTGTCTGTAATGATCCTTTCAGGGAGGCCGTATCGACAGATCAAGTTATGCCGAATGAACCGTGCCACGACGTTCTTGGTTACCGTAGCGTAGGAAGCTGCTTCAACCCACTTCGTGAAGTAATCAATCGCTACCAGGATGAAGCGATGCCCATTGGACGTTGTAGGTTTAATCTTGCCGATCATATCTATGCCCCACATTGCAAAAGGCCAAGGTGCAGTCAGGATGTTCAGAGGGATTCGAGGAACATGCACCTTATCTGCATAAATCTGGCATTTATGACATGTCCGAGAATGTTGGTAGCAGTCGGCTTCCATCGTGGACCAGAAATACCCTTCCCGAAGGATTTTCTTTGCCATGGTGTGTCCACTGGAATATGTTCCGAAGGTACCTTCATGTAGCTCTGCCATGATCTTCTCTGCTTCAGTTTTATCCACACAACGCAGTAAAGTGGAATCATGGTTTCTCTTATATAGAATACCGTTGCTGAGGAAGAACTTTGCCGCAAACCTTCTCAGGAACTTTCTGTCATTGACAGATGCACCCTCGGGATATTCTTGAGCTTCCAGGTACCTCTTTACCTCGTGGTACCAAGGTTTTTCAGTTACTATCTCAGCCTCAAGATCACAACAATATGCAGGTTCATCCAGTTTCCAGATGATGACCCGGGGAGCCTCATTATCCCATTTGACTTTGAACATGGAAGACATCGTAGCTAACGCGTCCGCCAACTGATTCTCCTCTCTTGGGAAATGTTCAAAAGTTATCTCTGTGAAATGGGGGATCAATGTCAACACACATTCCTTGTAAGGAATAAGATTCGGATGTTTCGTATCCCACTCGCCTTTGATCTGATTGATCACGAGAGCGGAATCTCCGAAGACACTCAGAAACTTGATCCTTAAGTCGATCGCAGCTTGAAGACCCATGATGCATGCCTCATACTCCGCCATGTTGTTGGTGCAGTTGAAACATAGCCGGGCAGTAAGTGGAGTATGAGTGCCTTGAGGGGATATGATCACATCGCCGATACCGTTACCCAAAGCATTGGAGGCTCCGTCAAAGTGCATAGACCATCGGGATCCTTCCTCAGGTCCTTCATCCGGTCCAGGTACTTCACAATCAGTCACTATCATGATACTCTCGTCTGGAAACTCGAAGTTCATTGACTGATAGTCGTCTACTGCCTGATGTGCCAAGTGGTCTGCCAATACACTTCCTTTGATGGCTTTCTGAGTCGTGTACTGGATGTCATATTCTGTCAAGATCATTTTCCATCTTGATATTCTCCCGGACAGAGCGGGCTTTTCAAATATATACTTGATTGGATCCATCTTAGAAATCAACAAAGTAGTGTGAGTCAGCATATACTGTCTCAGCCGGCGAGCAGCCCATACCAAAGCGCAGCAAGTTTTCTCGAGCAGTGAGTATCGGGTCTCACAGTCGGTAAACTTTTTGCTAAGGTAATAAATGGCGTGCTCTTTTCGGCCAGACTCGTCATGCTGCCCCAGCACACACCCCATTGAGTTGTCAAGTACTGTCAGGTATAGTATCAGAGGTCTCCCTTCAACCGGTGGCATAAGGATGGGTGGTTCTTGGAGATACTCTTTGATTCTGTCAAAAGCAGCCTGACATTCATCATTCCAACGTACTACCTGATCTTTCTTCAGCAGCTTGAAGATTGGTTCACAGGTAGCAGTTAGGTGCGAGATGAATCGAGCAATGTAATTCAGACGTCCTAGGAAGCCTCTGACTTCTTTCTCTGTCTTAGGAACTGGCATCTCTTGAATAGCTTTAACCTTGGCAGGGTCCACTTGAATACCCTTATCACTTACAACGAAGCCTAGCAACTTTCCAGATCTAACCCCGAAGGTGCACTTGTTCGGGTTCAACCTCAGCTTGTACAGTTTCAGACGGTCAAACAATTTCTGCAGATGATCAAGGTGTTCTTCCTCAGTTTGGGACCTTGCAATCATGTCATCAACATATACTTCTATCTCATGATGGATCATGTCATGAAATAAAGCAACCATGGCACGTTGGTAGGTTGCCCCAGCATTTTTCAACCCGAATGGCATGACCTTGTAGCAGAAGGTGCCCCACTGAGTAACAAAGGTAGTCTTTTCCATGTCTTCAGGAGCCATCTTGATCTGATTATACCCTGAAAAACCATCCATGAAGGAAAACACCTTATGCTGAGCAGTATTGTCAACCAGGACATCAATGTGAGGTAGGGGAAGTCATCTTTGGGGCTGGCCCTATTCAGATCCCTTTAGTCAACACACATTCTGACCTTGCCATCTTTCTTAGGTACCGGCACCACATTAGCAACCCACTGAGGGTAAGAAGTCACTGCAAGAAATCCGGCATCAAACTGCTTCATAACCTCAGCTTTGATCTTCTCAGACATCTCTGGACGCATACGGCGGACCTTTTGCTTAACTGGAGGGCAGTCTTCCTTAGTAGGCAAGTGATGGACCACAATGTCAGTATCTAACCCAGGCATGTCTTCGTAGGACCAGGCGAAGATCTCCACATAATCATGTAGCATCTGAGTCAACCGTTGCTTCACGCTGAGCTCTAGGTTGGCACCAATCTTAACTTCCTTTCTGTCCGTCTCAGTACCCAGATTTACTGTTTCCACTGGCTCTTCATGTGGTTGAATTGCCCTCTCTTCCTGGAGTAACAGTCTTGCAAGCTCGCCAGGCACTTCGCAATCATCTTCACCTTCGTCTTCGGCTAAGTTGATCGGATTTTCGAAGTCATAACTGGCAGTAACAGGGTCGTTACCAGTGAGATCCAGAGTGGATTGAAACCTGTATGAGTGAGTGTGTGTAAATACAGCTGTTTTTCAATATATATAAGGAAAGAAAATAAAGAAAAGGGAGCGCAAGATTTGAAATGTGAAAAACGTCCAATGCTTTTATTCATGATATATGACAGTGACAAACAAAAGCCCTCACAAACAGAACCACGGTGCCCCGGGTAAGACACCGGGCCATAAAGTTTCAAATTATTATTTATTACAAATCCAAAACAAAGAAGATCATTACTGGGTGACAACAGTAACAGGCATGCAGTCTTTGGAAGTCCAGTTGCTAGGTCCATCTTCGATTGTTGGGTATATCCAGCTGTTGAACTCAGATTCTTCCACTTCATCTTCATCCCCAATAGCATTCACTCCATGGGCAGGCGGGGGAGCTGTTACCATATTAGGCTTCTTAGGTGCCTCAAACTGTACCTCCTTTGCATCAATAAGGTCCTGCACCTTATTCCTCAGGGCCCAGCAGTCATCAGTAGAATGCCCCGGGCTATCGGAGTGATAAGCACAACGGGCATTTGGATTAAACTTGGGGGATGTAGTATTTACAACCTTCAGGGCCTCTCTAACAGTCACCAAGTTGGTTGATAGTAGTTGCGGCAGGATCTGAGAGAGAGAGTCATGCTGAGTCGAGTATACTGCCGTTTGGGCCTCTCAGCCCTGGGTTGGTTGTACTGTTGTGGAGCAGCAGCAGGCTTAGAAATAACCACCGCGTTGACAGCTTGGCGGCGTTCAGGTTTATCTTGCCTTCTTGGACCATACACATCACTTGCCTCTTTCTTGAAGGGCTTCTTTTCAGTATTTGAGGAGGCAACCTTCTGTATCTTCCCCGATTTTATACCAGCCTCGATCCTCTCACCAGTCAGCATCAGATCAGTAAACCCAGCAGAGGAATTACCAATGAGATGATTGAAAAATGGACCATATAGGGTCCCCAGGAACATATCCACCAGCTCCCGGTCCGTCAATGGTGGTTGCACCCTGCCAGCCAGATCTCTCCATTTCTGTGCGTACTCCTTAAAATCTTCACCCGATCCTAGCGACATACCCTAGAGTTGGGTACGCATAGGAGTGAGGTCGGAATTATATTGATACTGCTTGTAAAAAGCAGTGGCCAGATCCTCCCAGTTACGAATGTTGGTCCCATCCAGCTGATAGAACCATTCGAGGTGAGTCCCTGAAAGACTCTTCTGGAAGAAGTGGATCCATAAGTTCTTGTCTGCTGTGTAAGGCTGGATCTTCCTTACGTAAGAACAGAGGTGCATCTTGGGACAGGAAGCCCCGTCATACTTCACAAAGGCAGGCGCCTTGAACTTGTGTGGAATTACCACCCCAGAAGATAACCCCAAGTCTCCGAAATCCAACCCAGGCACACGTTGAATCTCCATAGCATTTAATCTGTCCTCCAGCTGCTTGTACCGGTCCTCAGCAGGAGGGTACTGTTCGTCGTTGAAGTCTGTCTCAGTGTCAGAGACCACAGGACTAGGGACCTCTCTCCCTTGGTGACTACCTTCCCCCACAGATGGAGTAGTCCTCTCAGCGTCATTTTGCAAAGTGTTCCCGAGCCTGCGCCCAGTGTTGAACAACACGGTCCTCTTCTTCTTCTTACTCTTCTTCAGGAGCATAGCTTTCAGCTCTTGTTGACCTTGAGCCAAACCCATGACCAGCTCCTGAAATTGTGCGTTCTGCGCCTGAAGGGCCTTGATAGACATCTCGGTTGATGATTCAGGGTTCATGATGCTGAAATAAACAGCGAAGAACAGTAAGCAACCTGAAAAAAAGAGTACCTGCTATGCACATGATGAATGATATGTGTTCATGCAATGCATTCAAGGGTTCGAAAGTTCAAATTTGTTGTAGACAAAAAGGAACACACGTTATCATTAAGGAAATAATTGTTTGATACATCAAAGCCTCATGGGCAAACATTACAAAGCAGATCAATCCCAAAAGACACTACACATCCTCTTCGGAGCAATGTAGGTGTTGAGATTCTTCTCCTTGTGCAGTAGGCGGGTGAGCTCCAAGACCTTCTTTTCACTGGCATGTAGACTGGTCTCAAGAGAATTCCGTTCCTCCTTAAGCTGGATCCAGCTCTTCTACATTTCTTCCCAGGACGTGGGCATGTCAGGATGTTGAATGGTGTAGGACACCTCTCCTTCTAATACTGGCTCTTTGATCACAGGGAGAACATGAGGATATGGCATCACTAACTTCTGGGAGCGGGCTCGTACCCACTTGAGATAAGGTTCCAATGGGATGGAATTCCCGTGCCCCAGTGTCTTGTTGTCTATCTTACTGGGCATCCTCCAAGCTCTGATAAATCTCTGGCGAAGTCCTTGTGCATCGTTGTCAAAGTCAAAAATGATGTCAGGAATTAACATGTCATGAGGGCCCTCCCTCCGAGCATAACCAAACTGTCTCCAAGCCAGGCACGGGTTGTAAGTAATACCTCTTCTGATTCCAAGTAAAGGAACATTAGGGTACTCCCCGCAACGATCAATGATAGTGACATCCTCTTTGGACCGAGAGCACCAATGTATATCAGCATGTGTAAGAGTCATCAGTCGTTGTGACCATCTCAAACCCCGCTCATTCTTCAAAACTGATTGCGGAAGGTGCGAAATAAACCACCTTCCCAGAAGAGGAGTGCAGCATATAAGGACACCTCTTTTCTCATGGTTCGAGTGTAACATGAGTGAAGGATGTCCCCCAGCAACGTAGGTATAGGATTCCTGGACATGAAGATCTGGACAACACTGATATCTATAAGCTGATATGGATTAGGGAACAACACCAAACCATAGACAAGGAGGGCCACAACTTCTTCAAAAGCTTGTAG
Source organism: Vicia faba (assembly GCA_948472305.1). Classification (NCBI taxonomy): domain Eukaryota; kingdom Viridiplantae; phylum Streptophyta; class Magnoliopsida; order Fabales; family Fabaceae; genus Vicia; species Vicia faba. The sequence continues at coordinate 132,531 of CATIWC010003425.1, forward strand.
GTCAAGGGAGTTCCAACATTCTTGGGCCTTTTCAAACAGAAACCTGGCTAAGAACCCTTTGACACCACTTCTAGCTTCCCAATGTCCCTTGAGGTCAGATGGTTGTAGGTGTAAGGCTTTAGCAATCTCTTCAAGTTTGGGTTCCATTTCCGTACCGTTGTAGGGTAGTTGATCAAGGATAGGGATCTTCAGAAGCCGGGAGAACTCTTCTAATGTAGGCACCAGTTGATAATCCAGGAAAGTGAAACAGTGATGCAGAGGGTCAAAGAACTGGAACAAGACCTTTATCATATCTTCCTCAATGTTGGTGTTGACCAAGCTGATGAGTCTTCCATGTCTCTCACTAAATGAAGAGCTCTCAGGAATCCTGGATATAAGCTCCTTAAGCTGAGGAGGGATCCTTACAAGGCTGATCTGAATTGTCTTTCTGCGAACAGTTTCCATGTCCTACAAAACAAGAACAAAGATGAAGATTCGAACCCCTGAAATGGTTAGCCAATGCATATGATGCTGGATGATGTCATGATGCTATGATTAAACACACCACAAATATTTACAAAGGCAAACATGATAAGGCACACAAGTCACACCACAGCCCTTAGAGTTTAGGCCAGCATGAAGTTTGGGTATTACCCTCTTGAAGTTGGTGGGCTCAACCTGTCCTATTAGAAGTAACCGGGTTCTAAGGGTCCCAATATCACTGGATTGCTTTCATTGTTCATCGTTTCGATTTAGCCACTGAACTGGCGACCGAAATATCCCAGGAAAGCAACCCTCAATTGAGTGTAGTATCGAGTATCAACCAACCTCGGACTGCACCAAAGTCAGTTATCTCACTACCCTAAAGAGGCCAAGATGGTTCAATTAAGGTTCCTAAGGTCAGTTGATGCTTCATAACACCACATGGAGGCCCCGTACTCTCCTTGACTGAACTCAAGGGTTACCAGTACACACCAAAGTGCCACATCAACATAGCAGACTGTTTCAACCATGTCGGTATACCCCGCACAGTTCCCTCACAGCCTTGTTGCTACTTTCTAAGAAGGTATCCCCAGATCCGGGTTAGGATCTATAGAACTCCCGAGACAGTCCCACAATAATAAAGTAAACAAGTCAAAGCAATTGAAAACACAGTTATGAACTATCCTAAGGTACACCTCACTTTAAGTATAATCCCCAGCAAAGTCGCCAGTTCTGTGATCGGTGGATCTGGAACTGACTGTTTAAACGCTGGTTCGCGAAATGTCGCGGAAGCAAGAGTCGCCACCGTCTTTTATTTTCTCCAAATGGAAAGGACAAAAGCACAGAAAAATTCCTTATTGAGATTAGTTCTCGGTTCGGGAGGTAGATTTATAGAAAGGGAAGGTGTTAGCACCCTTTCTATCCATGGTTATCCATGGGCTCTTAGATACTTGCTCACTTGTGTTTTCAAAATATTTGTTTGCTTTTCAACTGTGGGTTTAAAAAAAGTTTCGTTTAAAATTTCAGTTCGACTCTTGTATCAGTCCTCAAGAGTGTTTGAAAAGTTGTTTTTGAAAGCTTTTTGCAAAGTGTCGGTGTGAAAAGAAGTTTTTTTGATTTGTTTTGAATTAGAGAAAGTATCTACGAGTCATCTACCTACCCTTAGGAATTAGTCTGTGTAAATGTCCTTAAGGTAGTGCCATCCCACCATTGAGAGGTAGGTAGCACCACCGTTGGAGGTGTTCGGGTCAATTCGTTTGTAGGGACAGTGTAGTCACCGAGCAATAGTAAGATACCTTAGAAGCTACCCTTATGCCATTGATCTTTTTATTCCGAGGCAACTATTCCGAGGCAACTTGTTTTGAGGCAACTTGTTCCGAGGCAACCATTCGAGGTAACTAGATCAGTGGAACATAAGGACTCACTAAGACATCCTATACTCGACGACCACGTTTCGAGGGGCAAGGCAACAGTGTGGTCACCAGAGCAACAATAGGACACCTTAGAAGCTACCCTTATGCCATGTTCATGAACATAAGGACTTACTAAGACGTCCTGTACTCGACGACCACGTTTCGAGGGGCAAGGCAACAGTGAGGCGTACCCTAGGCGTGGTGTGTGAATTGTGTGTCATTTTCAGTTATTATTTGTCTTTGTCATGCATTAGGTGAGCTACGCTTTGATTTTATTTGGGCATTCATTCTTTCATGTGATTATTAACAGTTAAAAGGTGCGGGAATTTAAAGTGCGGAAAAAATAAAGGTCCTACGCTATTACAAAGGCGCGGGTCTACATCGCCAAATTAAACCAAGACCCGATTTGAATAAAAGTACGGAAAGTAAATAAGTTTCTAATTATTATTACAAGGCTTTGGGGCAAATACATTACATTCATAAAAGAAATGAAAATAAAATGCGCGAAGAGAAATTATATTCGAAAGTGCGAGGGCGTTGGACCCTTTAAAGGAATTAAATTGAAATTATTAAATTTAATGATTAAATAAAAGAAAAGAACTTGTTTTTGATATTTTTGTATTTAAGGTCAATAAAGAAAATTAATTGAAATTAGAAATTAAATAAAAACCTAGTTCTAAATTGTTTTTAATTTATTAAAGAAAATGTTTAAGTTTTGACCTAATTTACATTAATTATTTAAATGGCATATTTATTTACAAATTAATTAAGAATTAATAATAATGATGATGAGGTAATTTAATTATTTGGAAAAAAAAAAGTAAAATGCTACAAAACCTAATTTTTATGTGTTTTAATTTTATTTGAGAAAAATGTTAAAGTTAAAACCCTAATTTAAAATTAAATTAATTATCAAATTTATTTACAACAAAAAAAATTATTAATGAATTAAATAATAAATGAGGCATATTTTTGTTTTTTTATGATTTTCTGGTTTTTTTGGTTTTTATGAAAATTGTTTTTGATGAATTAATTAAAATAAATAAAACAAATAAAAAAAATGAAAAGAAAGAAAACAAAATGCAAACCATGGGGGTGTTGACCCCAATTGAGGAGGTGGCTTGATGAATTTTGGCCCAACAGGAGGAGGCCCTTTGCTGACTTTTTGAATCACGTGAGGAACGTTTGACTGATGCGTATGGTGGATGGCTGGCAATAGCCACTGGATTGACCTTCAAGGACATGTGGCGTGGCAAGGCGTTGGGCTTCATGGTGGTCATTAGGATGGAAGCTGCACAGGAATATATTGCAAGAAAAATTATGGAATAAAGTGGGGGACCTGAGAATCGAACCCAGGTCCTTGCGTTTGCCAAGGTGATGCTTTGCCAATTGTGCTGTTGGTGCGCTTTGTATATGGAATAGATAATAAATAATATAAAATAAAGCCAACGTTAATGATATAAAAATAAAAAAGAGCGCGCTGGAATTCAAACCCTCCAATCAGGCTTCGCCATGCAATCTTCTTCTCCATTCATCCCTGTAACAAAAGAGATAGCAGGGGTTTTAAACCCCCCCAAAACGCAGGCTTATGGATAATAGCGAATAGCTCATATGGACACATAAATAGGGCGCGAGTAGTGGGTTAGCTTCGTCTGGAGGTCCTGATTCCAACCATGGTAATTGGATGTCCTAATTTTTCCAAATGAGGAAAACCCCAAATTCAAATCTCTGAAAACCTAGAAAACATCAATGGCATATTTCGCTACAGGCATGGTTAGGACAATTAAATGGTATCATGAGTTTCAGAAGGTCTATATTAGTATAAATCAACCTTTAAAATGTATGAAACAAGCATATATATTGAGATGCGATTATGAAAAAAATTGAGAAAAGTGTGACTTCAATGTACCAATTCCTTGCGCGTGGAGGGTTGATTTTGATTGGAGTAGATTCCTGATCACCTTGGCAAGCTTGTGAAATGGTTTTTAGGCCTTGCAACACACTGAAACTATGAAAACAGTTTTGAACTTTTTAAGAAAAATGCAAGTTTTTGTTTCTTAGTTTGGGCGCAGCTTAGGTCTTGTCCTCGTGTCTGATCACTTGCATATGTGTTATGTAACATGTTTTGATAAGAATTATGGCCTCATAATGCAAGGCATTCAAACTTGAGATTTTCCATAAACCTCCATTAACAAACTTTCCATCTTTGTACCAATTTTGAATTCTTGCTTCATTTAGCCTTTTGCATGAATTTGGAATATGTTTGATGGTGATTCAAGGCTAATCAATATGTCCTTTAATTAACCTTTTGGATTTTTATTTGATTTTAAAGAATTTAAAATGAATTAAATCCAATAAAATCAAATAAAAATGAAAAAAATTAATTTTAAATATTGAAATAAAAAGTGGGACACGTGGGAAGCATGGCCAAGCTGATTCAAGTGGAAAAAGTGGGCCCCTTTTGTCAAAAATGAAGTTTCAAGGATAAATGATTTTGGCCATTTCACAAAAATTTCCCAACTTCTCCAATGCATATCTTGCTCAATTTTGAAGTTATGAACATGTTCTTGGACATTTTGGAAAGGTCTTGAAGTCCTCTAACCAATGTCTTTGGCCCCATGTCATTTTGATTTACCAATCTCTAGTTATGGTCTTTGACTTAAAGTCTCTTTTTGTTGACTTTTGAAAATGACCTATAATGTTGAAATTGATAACTTTTTGTGAGAGAATTTCTTGGACTTGGAATGTGAAGATGAGTTGTAGGAAATGTCTTCCCCTTCAAGATGAGCATTGTATGGAATTTTTCTGATGAAACATGAAAAAGTTATGCCTTGGTCAAGTTATAGTTGACTTTTCAACTGTCCAAAAATAGAAACTTTTGCATCTTGAGACTTTTTGAGCCATACTTTTGAGAATCATGATCAAGCATTGATCAAATGATGTTTGTGGCTTCAAAATAAGATGTTGACCAAAAATTCTGACTTTTGACTGCCAAATGACCATTTTGCCCCTGTAGTTGACTGTTGAGCAATTAGGGTTTTTGACTGTGCAACTTGACCTTGTGAGCCTTGAAACTTGACATGTAGGTGCTTGACAATGTGTATGAGCATATGGGACTTGATTGAGCCCTTGAAAACCTCAACTTCCTTGCAAGAACCAAAACCCTAATTTGACTGGCTTAGGAGGATGGTTGACTGTGCAGCCCTTGAGTAAACTTTGAGCCATTTGAGGTGATGCTTGGTAAAACCTTGAAGATTATGGGAGGGCAAATTTTGGGGTACAACAGTTGCCCCTGTTCAATCTTCTTAGACCTGAGGATGTAGATTGGCTGGCGTGCCTTTCGTAATCCGAAGGTGGAAGATGATTGAACACTAGAGTGCCCAGAAATTTGCACTCACATAGTTGAGTATCAGCAGTGTGACAGTGGGAATGGGCTTACAGATGCCATTTGGAGGGATGGTGGGTAGGAGGATGGGCTTATAGATGCCATCTGGAAGATGTGACAGAACCTTGTCGGGAATGGGCTTATAGATGCCATTTGGGATTGTGATGGATAATTGTGGAGATGGGCTTATAGATGCCATCAGGAGATGTCGATTGCGTACGAGATTCCTTAGCGAGAACTTGCGTACCTGAGAAAGAAAGAAAATTACCTGGTCTGTTACAGGAGTTGATCTTCAAACTCTTTATGTAGACGTGCCCTGGCTGGATACAGGTATCGAATCTTTAAACTCTTCAGACGTGCCCTGGCAGGATACAGGAATCGAGTCTGATACTATAGTCGTCAACAGATATTCCCTGGAAAGATACAGGAATCGGATCTTCGAACTCTTCAGACGTGCCCTGGCAAGATACAGGCATCGAGTCTGGTACTGTAGTCGTCAACAGATACTCCCTGGCAAGATACAGGAATCGGATCTTCGAACTCTTCAGACGTGCCCTGGCAAGATACAGGAATCGAGTCTGGTACTGTAGTCGTCAACAGATACACCCTGGCAAGATACAGGAATCGGATCTTTGAACTCTTCAGACGTGCCCTGGCAAGATACAGGAATCGAGTCTGGTACTGTAGTCGTCAACAGATACACCCTAGCAAGATACAGGAATCGGATCTTCGAACTCTTCAGACGTGCCCTGGCAAGATACAGGAATCGAGTCTGGTACTGTAGTCGTCAACAGATACACCCTAGCAAGATACAGGAATCAGATCTTCAAACTCTTCAGACGTGCCCTGGCAAGATACAGGAATCGAGTTTGGTACTGTAGTCGTCAACAGATACACCCTGGCAAGATACAGGAATCGGATCTTCGAACTCTTCAGACGTGCCCTGGCAAGATACAGGAATCGAGTCTGGTACTGTAGTCGTCAACAGATACACCCTGACAAGATACAGGAATCGGATCTTCGAACTCTTCAGACGTGCCCTGGCAAGATACAGGAATCGAGTCTGGTAATGTAGTCGTCAACAGATACACCCTGGCAAGATACAGGAATCGGATCTGGAATCACGACAGTTGAGAGCAATTATCTTTGTATTAACTTCTGTCCTGAAAAGACAAAACGTTAGTTGTGCGTAATGTCATGATGTATGACATGCGAGATGAAATTGTATGTTCATGATGCGTATATGCATGCTGTAATGTATGAAAATGTGATGTTTATGAATGCATGATTTCGTCTCAGGAAAATAAATCCTTGACGGATGCCGGGAAGTTAAATCCTGGGCTGATGTGAATAGCATTTCGCTGTTTCCGCCGGGGGAGTGATGGTTGCAAGGATACCGGTAGGAGAAGATGACTCCGTTGGGGAATAAACTTGGAGATTACTCTGTGGGGAGAAAATTATTCTAGCGATCTTGCTGGGGGACAATACTCTGTGGGAAGAGAGGTACTTTGCTGGGATGTTGATGGTAACTTCGCTGGGGATACCGTTGTTATGTTGGAAGTGTTAATAGACTCTGTTGGGGATAGGAAGACTTCGCCGGGGACGATCTTTCCGTGGCTTTTGGCTGAGGATAACCCAGTTATAAGCTCTGGTGGAGCATAACCTTTGGATAAAGCCGGGGAGACGTGTTCGTGCTCTGCAGGGGTAAGCTTCCAGAATCTACTGGGGATAAGCTTCGTGCTGGGGAGATCGATTGGACTTTCCTGGGGAAACTTCTGGACTGGACTCTCCTGGGGAAATTTTTGAGATACATCGGGGAAGTGGCTCCACTGAATGTCTAGTATATCGCCGAGGAACAATCTTAGACTAAGACTGCCGGGGATGCTTGTTAAGAATGTTCGTATATTGCGCTGAGGAATGTTGAGATCTGCTGGAGGGTACCCAACTTCCTTAAGGATGACTGTAGCTCTGCTTGGGGAGAGTGTACTGACTTGCTGGCTCACTCTATGGGGAATTAAGATATCTTGGTTATGTTCTTCAGCTGAACCTACCTTGATACCTTGGTGGACAGAACAATTAGATCGCTTAGACCACTCATTATTGCCCCTGTTTCTAATGCTACCTGTAATTAATCCTTTGTTTCGTATGAAAATATTTATGAGTTAGCAATTAGTGTCAAATGCATATATCACAAATTGAACCTTGGACGTTCTTCGCAAAACAAAACAGAAAAGGAAAAACAATTGGCGATTTTAACTGAAAAGTGATTTGTATTGATTTTGAATTTGCCTGTAAATAGGCGTTTTATGTACAAGAGGCTGACGTCCTAGTAAGAGAACGCCGCCGAACAAAAGAGTTTACACAAATTTGTACAAAGAAAACAGCTGTGTGAAAAGAATAATCCCACTGGGTTCCAACTCTGCTATCGCCTTTATATCTTCGAGCGTCTCATCACTTGATGACCTAGCTGAAGATGAAGCTGATTGATCGATGCCTTCTGAACTTGACAATTGATACCGGATTCTGGATGCAAAGTGATCCAATGAGACATAGTATTACGCTTTATCCCTAACTTTTGCCTGGACCTCCCTTTCGGGTTTTCAGTCCACCGGGATACCCATTTTTGCCCAAGCCGCCTTTTCAGGTTTTCGACTTGCCGGGTGTACAGATTTTTTTTCATTTCATCCCTTCATTTTGCCCGAACCCTTTTGGTTCGCCGGGAAGCCCTAATTTTTGCCTAGGTATGTCAACCTAGCGGGTCTTTTTTTTCATGCGTAGTATCTTTTTACTATGTCTGCATTGGCGGGGTGAGGAAGGTCGTCACCATCCATGGTGGTGAGAATCATGGCTCCTCCTGAGAACACATGTTTAACCACAAATGGCCCTTCATACGTAGGGGTCCTATTTCCCCTTGGATCACTCTGAGGAAGGATGATACGTTTGATTACCAGATCCCCAACTTGATATTCTTGTGGTCTGACCTTCTTGTTAAATGCCCTGATCATCCGTTTTTGGTACGTCTGACCATGACAAATAGCAGTGAGTCTCTTTCCGTCGATTAGATTTAACTGATCAAGTCGTGTCTGGATCCAATCATCTTTGCTCAGATCTGCATCCTTCATTATCTGGCGAGAGGGTATTTGCACTTCGATTGGTAAGACTGCCTCCATACCGTAGACCAAGGAGAAAGGAGTTGCCCCGGTTGACGTCCTTGCTGAGGTACGGTACCCATGTAGAGCAAATGGTAACATCTCGTGCCAATCTTTATAAGTCACTGTCATCTTCTGCATAATTTTCTTGATATTCTTATTCGCTGCTTCTACAGCCCCATTCATCTTCGGTCTGTAAGGAGAAGAGTTGTGGTGTTGTATCTTAAACTGCTCGCAGAGCTCAGTGATCATCTTGTTATTAAGATTGGTACCGTTGTCTGTAATGATCCTTTCAGGGATGCCGTATCGACAGATCAAGTTATGCCGAATGAACCGTGCCACGACGTTCTTGGTTACCGTAGCGTAGGAAGCTGCTTCAACCCACTTCGTGAAGTAATCAATCGCTACCAGGATGAAGCGATGCCCATTGGACGCTGTAGGTTTAATCTCGCCGATCATATCTATGTCCCACATTGCAAAAGGCCAAGGTGCAGTCAGGACGTTCAGAGGGACTGGAGGAACATGCACCTTATCTGCATAAATTTGGCATTTATGACATGTCCGAGAATGTTGGTAGCAGTCGGCTTCCATCGTGGACCAGAAATACCCTGCCCGAAGGATTTTCTTTGCCATGGTGTGTCCACTGGAATGTGTTCCGAAGGTACCTTCATGTAGCTCTGCCATGATCTTCTCTGCTTCAGTTTTATCCACACAACGCAGTAAAGTGGAATCATGGTTTCTCTTATATAGAATACCGTTGCTGAGGAAGAACTTTGCCGCAAACCTTCTCAGGAACTTTCTGTCATTGACAGATGCACCCTCAGGATATTCTTGAGCTTCCAGGTACCTCTTTACCTCGTGGTACCAAGGTTTTTCAGTTACTATCTCAGCCTCAAGATCACAACAATATGCAGGTTCGTCCAGTTTCCAGATGATGACCCGGGGAGCCTCATTATCCCATTTGACTTTGAACATGGAAGACATCGTAGCTAACGCGTCCGCCAACTGATTCTCCTCTCTTGGGAAATGTTCAAAAGTTATCTCTATGAAATGGGGGATCAATGTCAACACACATTCCTTGTAAGGAATAAGATTCGGATGTTTCGTATCCCACTCGCCTTTGATCTGATTGATCACGAGAGCGGAATCTCCGAAGACACTCAGAAACTTGATCCTTAAGTCGATCGCAGCTTGAAGACCCATGATGCATGCCTCATACTCCGCCATGTTGTTGGTGCAGTTGAAACATAGCCGGGCAGTAAGTGGAGTATGAGTGCCTTGAGGGGATATGATCACAGCGCCGATACCGTTCCCCAAAGCATTGGAGGCTCCGTCAAAGTGCATAGACCATCGGGATCCTTCCTCAGGTCCTTCATCCGGTCCAGGTACTTCACAATCAGTCACTATAATGATACTCTCGTCTGGAAACTCGAAGTTCATTGACTGATAGTTGTCTACTGCCTGATGTGCCAAGTGGTCTGCCAATACACTTCCTTTGATGGCTTTCTGAGTCGTGTACTGGATGTCATATTCTGTCAAGATCATTTGCCATCTTGCTATTCTCCCGGATAGAGCGGGCTTTTCAAATATATACTTGATTGGATCCATCTTAGAAATCAACAAAGTAGTGTGAGTCAGCATATACTGTCTCAGCCGGCGAGCATCCCATACCAAAGCGCAGCAAGTTTTCTCGAGCAGTGAGTATCGGGTCTCACAGTCGGTAAACTTTTTGCTAAGGTAATAAATGGCGTGCTCTTTTCGGCCAGACTCGTCATGCTGCCCCAGCACACACCCCATTGAGTTGTCAAGTACTGTCAGGTATAGTATCAGAGGTCTCCCTTCAACCGGTGGCATAAGGATGGGTGGTTCTTGGAGATACTCTTTGATTCTGTCAAAAGCAGCCTGACATTCATCATTCCAATGTACTACCTGATCTTTCTTCAGCAGCTTGAAGATTGGTTCACAGGTAGCAGTTAGGTGCGAGATGAATCGAGCAATGTAATTCAGACGTCCTAGGAAGCCTCTGACTTCTTTCTCTGTCTTAGGAACTGGCATCTCTTGAATAGCTTTAACCTTGGCAGGATCCACTTGAATACCCTTATCACTTACAACGAAGCCTAGCAACTTTCTAGATCTAACCCCGAATGTGCACTTGTTCGGGTTCAACCTCAGCTTGTACAGTTTCAGACGGTCAAACAATTTCTGTAGATGATCAAGGTGTTCTTCCTCAGTCGGGTAGGGCAAGAATCTTTTGATCGCTGAAGATGAGGAGTCCTGGGACCACTGCTGGGGGATCAGGAGCTTGGGTTGTATGCTAAGTTACTGGGGAATTTCTGTCTTGAAGAGATCTTCACCGGAGAATATTCGAATATTCTGTGAGGAACCGAGAATGAGAGTCTTCAACTCTGCTTGGGGATTGATAGTTGGAAGTTTAGCTCCGCTGGGGATATTGAAACTCGATTCTGAGGGGAATTAGATTCCGAAAGGTTCTCAGGCTGGGGATTGCAAGAATCTTCTGATTGCCGTAGGTGTTGGTCTGGAATAAGTTACTGAATGTCGCCATCTCTGGGTCACATCTTGAACTATCTCTAGAAGTAGGCTTGGATAAGTTATAGAATGTCGCCAAAATCTTGGATCACATCTGGAACTATATCTGGAATGAAAATCTGAATAAGTTGCGGAATGTCGCCATCTCTGGGTCACATCTGGAACTATATCTGGAATGAAAATCTGAATAAGTTGCGGAATGTCGCCAAATCTTGGGTCACATCTGGAACTATTTCTGGAAGCAAATCTAGAATAATTTATAGAATGTCGCCAAATCTTGGGTCACATCTTGAACTATCTCTAGATGGAAAATCTTGAATAAGTGTCGGAATGTCGCCAAATCTTGGGTCACATCTGGAACTATTTCTGGAAGCAAATCTGGAATAAGTTATAGAATGTCGCCGAACCTTGGGTCACATCTTGAACTATCTTTAGATGGAAAATCTTGAATAAGTTATAGAATGTCGCCAAATCTTGGGTCACATCTGGAACTATATTTGGAAGAAGATCTGAATGAGTCATAGAATGTCGCCAAACTTGGGTCACATCTTGAACTATATCTGGAATGAAAATCTGAATGAGTTATAGAATGTCGCCAAACTTGGGTCACATCTTGAACTATATCTGGAAGAAGATCTGAATGAGTCATAGAATGTCGCCAAACTTGGGTCACATCTTGAACTATATCTGGAATGAAAATCTGAATGAGTTATAGAATGTTGCCAAACTAGGGTCACATCTTGAACTATATCTGGAATGAAAATCTGAATGAGTTATAGAATATCGCCAAACTTGGGTCACATCTTGAACTATATCTGGAAGAAGATCTGAATGAGTCATAGAATGTCGCCAAACTTGGGTCACATCTTGAACTATATCTGGAATGAAAGTATGAATGAGTTATAGAATGTCGCCAAACTTGGGTCACATCTTGAACTATATCTGGAATAAAAATCTGAATGAGTTATAGAATGTCGCCAAACTTGGGTCACATCTTGAACTATATCTGGAATGAAAATCTGAATGAGTTATAGAATGTCACCAAACTTGGGTCACATCTTGAACTATATCTGGAAGAAGATCTGAATGAGTCATAGAATGTCTCCAAACTTGGTTCACATCTTGAACTATATCTGGAATGAAAATCTGAATGAGTTATAGAATGTCGCCAAACTTGGGTCACATCTTGAACTATATCTGGAATGAAAATCTGAATGAGTTATAGAATGTCGCTAAACTTGGGTCACATCTTGAACTATATCTGGAATGAAAATCTGAATGAGTTATAGAATGTCGCCAAACTTGGGTCACATCTTGAACTATATCTGGAATGAAAATCTGAATGAGTTATAAAATGTCGCCAAACTTGGGTCACATCTTGAACTATATCTGGAATGAAAATCTGAATGAGTTATAGAATGTCGCCAAACTTGGGTCACATCTGAAACTATATCAATCTTCTGAGGTGATGAGGGAATTGTTGAACACTTTTGACATTCGAATGCCCCAAGTGGTGATGAAGGAGTCTTGAATCAGATTACTCTGCGGATTGAGAGATTTCTTGAAATCTTGACTGGACTGCCCCAGGTTAACTGAACTTTGAAAGATCTGTTGAAACCTTGACTGGACTGTCCCAGGTTAACTGGATGATGACATGTCATGCCCCTTGTTGATAGGAGATTTGTCATTGGAAGTGTCATCCCTTTGAAGTGTTTTTTGTTCACTGAGAGAGTTTTCGTTCCTCCGAACATTCGCTGCATGAATTTCTTCGCTGTCAAACAAATAGGCAAATGCAAACAGTGATATTCAAGCAATGCAAAGTTTATGTTTGTCTCGAAGTTTTGAAAAATGCGTTTTTTAGCAGAAAACTTTTCATAAGACAAGTCAACACAAGATTTAGAGCAAAGCCTTACAGGAGTCAGGATACCTTTTGTAACAGTATGCTTTCAAACTAACCCATGCTTCAATTAGGACTTTTAAAGGGTTGTAGCGTGGCCTGGCTCACGGTTTAAGAAACAAAGGATAAAGGCTCAAAGTATATTTGTACCCACCCACTCTTCGTGATATTCTTCATACCTAAGCTCAATTAATTGTGTGTCGCACTCTGTTTTGAGTTTGGAACGACTTTTGGGCGATGGTTCACCAGTTGAATTTTGGGAGACAGTCATCATCTCCTTTTTTCTTTTTCAACATTTTTCATGTTGTTGAGGATTTTTAATGACCTCACTATTTTGATTTTGATTTGTTATCCCTAACTTTTGCCTGACTGTTCCCGTTTTTTGAGATTACAATCAGCGGGATGCCCCAGCTTTCTTAAGCCTCCTTTACAGGTTTTGGCTTGGTGGGTTTTTCTCTTTTGAGAGATTGACTGCCTATGCGATAGGGAACCACCCTGTCTTTTGATTCCAAGGGAATGCTTTTCTTTTTCTTTGACGTCGTTCGTTGTGTTACGAACTGAGGGTTTGCGACTTCAATGCGCATTTTCTTTTGAATTAACTGAGGTACTACCCTGCCCCAGGTTTATATCAAAGGTTTTGATCGTTTAGAACAGAAAACTCCTACTTCTTTGGCTCGAAGGGGTTGACTAGGGATTATCTTCCTTATAACTCCAGTGTTTGGGAATTGAAAGAAATGCCTGTACATCATCAGCAAGGTCTGTTCAAGAGCATACTGCGTGAGATTATGGTATTGTTTCGTCATCCTCCCTCTAAAGGATTGTAGCCTTTTATCAAGAGTCAAATATCATAAAGAAAGCATAAGAGTAGTGAAAACGAATGGATGAATTCAAGACAAACATATGCAATGTATTAATGAAACAAAGTTTGACATTAAAAGATAATTGTTTGAATAATACAAGAAGTTACAACTTGAAAATTCGAACGAAACAAAAACAAACTCAATGATTTGGCATAGGAGGAGTGGTCATGCTGGGGTCTCTGGGGGACCAAACTCAATCTCCTTGGCATCGATCATGTCTTGGATCTTGTTCTTCAGAGGCCAACAGTTGTTGGTATCATGCCCCGGGCTATCAAAGTGGTATTCACATCTTTCATTGGGGTGATAAGTAGGAGCAGAAGTGTTTGGGTTCCGGAGAGGAGCCCTCAATGTAATCAGATCCCTCTTCAACAAGAGTTGCAGTGCTTGAGACAGTGACATGTTGATCTTAGTGAACTGCCTCTTAGGTGCGACCTCCTTATGCTGATGCCCCTGTCTTTGCTGAGCAAGTGTAGGGTTAGAGATCACGACTGCCCCTACATGTTGGTCAGGATGACCCTTTTGACCGCTCGCGGCATTGGACTCCTTCTTTCCGTTGTAGGGAATTATTCAAGTATCGGAGGTTGTAGCTCCTTGGATCTTTCCACTTTTGATGCCAGCTTCGACCCTTTCGCCGGTCAGTATTAGCTCGGTGAACCTAGCTGAGGAGCTTCCAATTAAGTGCTTGAAGAAAGGCCCTGTCAAAGTTCCCATGAAGATGTCAATCAGCTCCCTATCAGTTAAAGGAGGTTGCACCCTACCAGCCAAATCTCTCCACTTTTGGGCATATCCCTTGAAGCTCTCGTCAGAACTCATGGTCATGCTCTGCAATTGTACTCGAGTTGGTGCGAGATCAGCATTGTACTGATACTGTTCATAAAAAGCCCTGGCTAGATCTTCCCAGGTGTGGATGCGAGAACTCTCCAATTGATATAACCACTCGAGTTGAGCCCCTACCAGACTTTCTTGGAAGAAATGGATCCAAAGCCTCTTATCAGCTGTGTATGGTTGAATCTTGCGGACATAAGACTTTAGATGCATCTTAGGGCAAGAGACTCCATCGTACAGAGCAAAGGTAGGGACTTTGAACTTTGAAGGGATGACCAATCCAGGAACTAGACCCATGTCTCCTAGATCCAAGCCAGGTATTTGTTGGATCTCCATAGCACTGAGGCGATCCTCCAACTCTTTGTACTTGTCATCAACGAGAGGATATTGTCCTTCGGAATAGTCAGCTTCAGCTTCATCAATCTCCACATTATGGTCTTCTTCAAGACTACCTCCTGTGTTGGATGGAGTTGCAAGGTATTGGGTCTTAGGTCTTCTCCTCAAGTTCAGGATGCGGACTGCCTTCTTGGACTTCTTCTTCTTGTCTTCGAGAAGAAGAGTTGTCAGATCCTCTTTCCCTTTACCCATAGCCAGCAGCATTTGTTGGAATTGAGCATTTTGAGCTTGAAGATCTTTCATTGTTTGTTCTATATCCATCTTACTGAAATAAACAGTAGGAATAATAAGGAGACTTGTATGGGAGAAACCTGTTATGCAATGATATGTGTGATATATATGCAATGTTTTCAAGGATCTCTTGGGGTAAACACAAGAGAATGTTAGAGGTTGAACTTCGATCTTTGATTGGAGAACTTTGCACCGGTGGATGTCTTTCCACGAGAATCAAGCTCACCATGTCAAGTGGGTCATAGCCCCTGATTCAAGTTGTTGCACTTGAACTTTGATTGGAGAACTGTGCACTGGTGGATGTCTTTCCACGAGAATCAAGCTCACCATGTCAAGTGGGTCATAGCCACTGATTCAAGCTATTGCACTTGATCTTTGACCGGAGAACTTTGTATCGGTGGATGTCTTTCCACGAGAATCAAGCTCACCATGTCGAGTGGGTCATAGCCACTGATTCAAGTTATTGTATTTTATCTTTGATTGGAATTGGTTAGAGGAGAAACCTCTTGCCCCTTGGTAGACGTCTGGTTCAACGTATCCCTGCATCAACAGACCCTTAAGATCCTTGAAAAGGTTATTGAAAATGCTATGGTATGATGTTATGATGTACATGTATGCAAAAAGCAAGTGAGTGTATATACAGACAAACATATTCACACAAAGCAAACAAGTCCTTAGGTTTAGGCTTGCATGAGGTTCAGGTACTACCCTCTTTCAGTTTCGTTGGTTAAAACCTGTCCTATTAAAAGTAACCGGGTTCTAGAGGATCTCAATATCATTGACTACCCTCAATCAGTCATAACTCCAGCATCACTATCTTTTCTTGCGGCCGGAACCATCGCGAGAGTTTAGCCTCAATGAGTGTAGCAAACTGCTACTGTTCTAATGGCCAAGTTGGGTCAATTTAGGGTTCTAAGGTCAGTTGGTGCTTAATGACTCCTTGGAAGACCCATATTCTCCCCGTTTCAACACAAGGGATATCGGTACAGGCCAAGGTGCTACACCAATGTAGCCACTGCTTCACCCATGTCGGTATACCCCGGACAGGTCCCTCACAGCTTATGCTACCTAAAAAGGTATTCCCCAGATCTGGGTTAGGATCTATGAAACTCCGATGCAAAGCCCACAAATGTAAAAGCAAACAAAGCAATCAATTGAAAACAAAGGTGATCTAAACCCTAAGGTAACCCCACTTTTGAAAAATCCCCAGCAGAGTCGCCAGTTCAGTGATACGGTGGGAGAACTGACTTGAGTTTTTGCGTTTTGCATTCGCACTTGTTCGGTTTAGCAAGAGTCGCCACCGACTTTTTACTTTATCCTAAAGGAAAGGTTAAAAAGCACAGGAAAAACCTTTTGAGATATTTCGTGGGTTCGGGGGATAGATTATGAAAAGGGAAGGTATTAGCACCCTTTTCATCCATGGTTATCCATGGGCTCTTAGTTACTTGGTTTTTTAGATCACTTGCCTTGATTTTTGATTGCTTGAAATGGTGGTGTATGTGTGTGTTTTGAAAATGTTTTTGAAATAGACGCCTTTGTTTCGGAAACCAATGTAATTACTCGTGTTTGAGTGTTTTACAAAAGTGTGTATCTTTTCGAAAAGATGTTTCAAATGTTTTTAAGAGTTTGTTTTGAAAGTGTTTGTGAGGTGTGGTTTTTGAAAAAGAGGCAAGTGCTTTTTTTGCAAGTTGATCTCAAGTAACTAAGAGTTTTGTCTACCCCTATTGTACTCAAAGGTTTTCTCTATGTTTTCAATCCCCTTTTAACAATTTTGTTCCACCATTGAATTTGGTGGACAATCTTGCGTTTAGGAAGTTTAACGGGACGGGCGCGGGTCATCGTACGGACCATGAATGCAATGGTGCCAAGTGTCTTTGGCAATTTGCTTGAAGGGACTTGATCATTTTGATAGGCGACTTTCGAAAGCGTCATCGAGGGACTTATGATCATTTGAACTTGTTTTGCCAAAGAAACTCGACGTGCAAGCATGGCCCATTTTGGAAGGCAACATGTGGGATTACCCTAGGGGGTGCAAGTGTGATTGTGTATTGATTTCAGGTATTTGTCATGTATTAGGTTATCTAGCGTTTGATTTTATGTACATACAAACCCTAGGTCTAACCATGGTATAATTCGAAAGCGGTAAATTGCGGGAATTTTAAAGTCTACGCTATTACAAATGGTATCCGGGAGTGGGAGTACAAATTCACAAATGGGGATGAGACTTAAATAATTACAACCAAATCGAATTGCGATAAAAGTGTAAATGTAACGTATAGCAATATATAAGAATAGTATTTGTATGTGTATCAAATGTAAAGTGTATTGTGTAGGTGTAAGTGTACATGTATGAGATTTATTTACAAGTTGAGATGTGAATTTAAATGTATTATTAAGTGTATTATATGTTTTTGTATTATGTACAAATGAAAGTTTTAATCTTAAGAAAAGAAAAGTATTTATTTTAAAGAAAAATTATGTATTGATGTAATTATGTACAAACAAAGTTTAAATGAAAAGAAAAAAATGTTTTAAGTTTTTATGTATTAATGTATTTTAATTAATTATGTACAAAATTTTCTCTTCTTAATTAAAAAAAGTTCTAAAGAGTTTAAACCTAACAATGAGAGAAATCTAATATTTATATATTAAATGTGATAGACAAATATTAATAAAGTTTTCTTTTTTACAAGAACAGAAATTAATGTGTTATTTTATTCATAAATAAAGTATATTAGTTTAGAGTGTATATATATAAAAAGGATAAAGAAAATAAATAAGAAAAATTAGTTTATGCTGAAAAAGAATAAAAGAACAAAAAAAAGACTGAATGGGCTTAAGGGGGGGTTGGCCCAAAACAAAATAATCATATTAATTAAAAAAAGATGTTTGAACACATGATGGGCTTTAGGCGTGTGACTGGGGCAGAGGCCCAAACGATTTCACAATTTTCATTTTAGGGTTAAGACGGTTTTGTGTCATTTGGAACACGCTAGGGTTTGTGAGAGCAGCGGCGGCGTCGTTCATTTCGTCACCTTCGTCTTCGTTCGTCTCTCAAATCCAGAGCCATGGATTCAGAACACCCTCGCTCATGGCCACCGGGCTTCACCCTCTATCTCTCCTTCCTCCCTAATCGAACGTGGTGATCTTTTTAAAAAAAGGTTTGGTTCTGAAGCTTTATACGTTTTTACACTTTGCATGTTATGATTTTGTGATTATTGATCGTGATTAAGCTTTGTTTTCTGTTGAGGTGGTGGAAGGAAAGAGAGAAAGACATACTACCTTCGTCTCCTGGAGATGGAGGAGAGATGGAGTTTGGAGGCGCTTCGGAGGCCAAAGCGAGGGGATGGTGATGATGAACACTTGAGCTAACTTGCTGGTTTGTGTATTTTCGCCTTTTTCTGTTGCTTAATGATGCATTTCTGAAAGCCTAGTATATCCTCTTTTCTTCTTCTTCTTCCGTCCCTCTTTGCTTTGTATGCTTCGTGTGTTGGCTTGATACCTTGTATTTTTGCCCTATGATGAGGCTTCCTCTGAGGGTTTGTGGCCTTGAAATACTGAGTTGCTTGTTGCTTTTGATATGTATGCTTTAGCTTGGGCAGTTTATACTGGTTCAGGCTTATCAAGTTTTGACAGGGGTGATTGTTGTTCTGTTTCTCCTTTGAAAGAGGTTTGAGGCTTTTTGGTGATACACGTTGGGTTGACAGTTTAGGTCTTTTTGTGTTTTTTGTTCTAGTTTTAGGTTTGAACGGCTTAATGCAGGTTATGGTCTTTTAAGGCTTTGAATGGTAAGGCTCGTATGCTCTTCTGGTTCTTTGCAGATATTTGAATGTTTACACAGGTTTGTTTGAAAAGGTTGAGCTTGATAGGCTTGAACCAGTTTTAGGCTTAAGCTTTATGCAGGTTTTTTGATGTTTCTTGAACACAGGTTTGAATTTAGGTTTGAAACTGGTTCTTGGCTTTTGATGAGTTTACTGGTTATGTGTTTGGATATGGCTTTGGCTTGATGACTGGTACAGGTTTTGGGTGAACTGGTTTTAGGCTGGTTTTGTTTGATAGGTTGTGCCTTAAGGTTTTTGCAGTTCCAGCCCGGGGCTTGGCCTTGTTTACAGGTTCAGTTTGAGACTAAGAGCTTGCGGTTTTTTTGCTTGCTCTCAGTTCTTTTGTTTTTTGTGATTTCTGGCCCCCTCCCTACTGTTTTATGAACAAATTGTTTTATATTTTTATTTCTCAAGCCTAAGCCTGCAAACCTGTACTTTCTTTACTCTCTCCTCTCTCTCTCTAGTACAGTTAAAGCATTAAAAAATGTTTATGCTTGTACTTTGCTCTGAAAAGGCAACACTGGGAAATAATGAAATGAACTATGCTTGCTTGCATATGTAGTTTAACTCTGCATATTTGTCTTCTCTTTTCCATACTTTGTGCTGCATCTTGTACCTTTTGATACTTTGATATCTTTGACAGCTTTTTTGGCAGCTTGTGGAAAGTTTGAATTTGGAACTTCATAGTTCAGTTTGGATTTGGACTTTGTTTATACCATTCAGTTTGAAACTTTTGGACTATGCAGCTTTTTGACAAACTTTGAATTTGTGCATTTTTCAACTTTGTGCATTCATGTTTAGCAAGCATTATTCATCCCTTTTTGTGAACCGGGAGAAATCCCGTGATTTGCAGAGAGGGCTAACTGATTCCAGTCAGTTGCCTTTAATGATGAACTTAAATTAATTGTCTGCTCCTTTAATTATTTATCTGCTTCAATTGACTTTTTCTTCTTTTCTTTGCAGATAAAAAATCAAATAGCCACAAATGGAGGATGAAGAATTTGAAGACTTAGGAATTTAGGATAGTTTATTTCAATTTTAATTATTGTAACTATCATTATTATAAATACTTTGTAAATAAATACTTGTATTTAAATAACAATTGTAACAAATATTTAAAGATGAATAAAAATTACTTTTAACCAATTAATTCTTTTTATTCTTTTCAATTGTTTATTTATTATTTATAATTCTTTAAATTATAATAATTGAAAATAAATTCCAACCATTTAACTCAGAATAATAAATAATCCATAAACGTCCGACATCTTGAATGATCAAAGCAATGCACCGTCAAATCATACATGCCTAAATGTCTTTTCTTCTCACTGATTTTAATCAAACACTGCAAACTCAATCTAAAAGCATCCTTTCACTGATTTAGTCACACAATGCGAATTCAATCCAAATGCCTCAGTCCAAATCTCGGAATAACTTGAAAAGCACTGTAGAATTAAATCTTTCTGAGAAAACTGCGTACAAACCCTAATTCCTGATCAAATGCCAAAGAAACGTTCGCCTGATCAAAGCTGAGCCAGAATCAACCAAAACCCTAAGCAAACTGTTTGAATTGTTCTAGAGCCATGAAAACCAATGAAAACCCTAATTCTGTCTGACTGACGAGAAAATTCTATTTGACCGATTCTTGAGCCAGTCTGAAAAATCAAGAAACGTCCGAAGCTGTGATTTCTTGAGGAAAAATGCGAGGGCAAATTTTGGGGTACAACAGTTATCTATGGGCTCTTAGTTGCTTGCTAGATCATTTGCTTTTGTTTGAAAATATGCTTTGTGTGGTTTTTGAAAGTATTTTGAAAAGGCGTCATCGTTTAGGTAAACTTTGTAATAGTTCTGGTTTGTAAGAATGTATACAAAGTGTTGAGCTTTTGAAAATATTTCATGTTTGGAAAATGTTTTGAAAGTGTTGGTGTTTGTTTTGAAAATAAGCAAGGATGTTTGATTTGAAAATGAGAAAGCAACTAGGAACAATCTACCTACTCAAAAGTCTTTGTTCATTTCTTCCTTTCCTTTGATATTGCTATCTTACCATTGATTTGGTAAGAAGCCTTATCTTTGGATGTAAAGGGGATGGGCATGGGTCATCGTATAGTCATGATAGCAATGTTGTGAGATATCTTAGCATTTTATTTTGAGGGACTAAGATCATTTTGAAAGGCAACATTGATAGCGTCATCGAGGGATTATGATCTTGTATTTTTGATTGCTTTTTGCTAAGATATCTCACATGCATAACATGGCCATCTTTGTAAGGCAACAAAGTGGAATTATCCTAAGGGTGCAAGTGTGTTTGATTTACATGCTTGTTTATCTTGAATTAGCGTTTGCTACTTATTGATTTTATCTTTGCCATACAAACCCTAATTTACTAGCATTTATATAAAGTGATAAATTGCGGAAAGTAAAAATACTAAGCTATTACATCATTACGGGAGGGGGTGTACAAGCTTACAAATGGGGATTTTTCAAGAAAATTAAATCTAATTATCTATTACAACCATATTGAATATTGTACAAGAATTGAAAATATGATGCAAGAATATAAATGTAAATGGAAATGATTTTTTTGTTTTGTTTTTAATGAAAGGGTTTAGCCTTGAACTAATTAATAAAATGATTAATTAAAATTAAATAAAATTAACTTAAACTAATTAAGAAAATAAATTAGGTTAAAAAGTATTTTTAGGATTTTTTATGAAAAGGTTTTAAATTAATAATAATAATGAAAATTAATTAATTAAAAGAAAACCTAAGCTCTAAATTTATTTTAATTTACAAGAGAATTATATAATAATTAAACCTAATTATCTAAACATTAATTAAAAAAGAAATTAATTTATTAAAAGAAAATGTTTTTGTTCTTTTGTTTTATGAAGAAAATAAAATACAAGTGTAAATAATAAATAAAAATATTTTTATATTTCTCATTAATAAAAATAATACTAATAATAATAGTAATAAAAAATGATAAATAAAAAATAAATAATAAAAATAAAATGAAATAGTAAAAGTTGGGCCAGAGTGTATAAGTAAACATGGGGTTAGAGGCTAGCAAAAAAACAAAGCCCAAAGGGGCGGAGGCCCAACGCGTTACTGTATGGAACAAAAAGAGAGAAAATATGAGAAAATAGAACAAAAAGGTAGCGCTGGGTGATGAAACCATGACCTTCCTTACACACGCGCGCTACCTTTTCCACTGGGGTGGCTGTACATCCAGTAACATAATTGAAATAATAAATATATAATACAAAATAAGTTCCAAAAATAAAATTCATCTTCAACCTCTAGCCATGATTCCTGTAACTTCACAATTTCTCAACAAAAATGAAAGATGCAAACATAAAAGTTGTTCCATTTTTCCATACGAATCCAACAATATAAATATCATAAGCTATAAATCAAAGATGAATGAGAATTTCTAAAAGTACCAAATTCTGACCTAAATATTTCAGAAAGTTCAAACTCAAAATTCTCCTAGCTCAATCAAAATAAATGAAATCTATGGACATGTATAGTTTCAGGGAAATGATGGCTACATTTTATCTTCACAAATGCAAGCCTAACAATGCCTAAATGAGAAGATAGAAGTTCAAAAAATATACCTCAAAACTGGAAATCATGAAATGAGTTTGAGCTTGATTCAAGGTGCAGCAATGATCAGGTTAGCTTCCTCAAGTTCCCAGGAAGCTAATGCAATGCTTAGCTTGAGTTGAGAGTGGCTGAAATGGCTTGAAGAAGTCAATGTGCAATGCTCTGTTTTTGGTTATGGAAGTTTATGAATATGATGTTACAATTGTGTAATAAGGTGTGGGATTGTTTGCATTTGATGTAAGGAAGTTTTAGGAACTAAAAGGCCAAAGAACGCACGAGGGAAATATGAGTTTGGAGTTCAAGGTCAGAAACTGTGCAACAATGGAGTTTTTGGGAAATTTTTGATTTGAGGGAGTTTGGGAGTGTTTCATGGTGTCAATACTCGTGTGTTAAGTTGCATAATAGCGTCTCAATGTATAGGGAAATGTTTTGAGAGCTTGGAGTGATCAGAAGTACAAGTTCACATGTTATGGCTTTTTGCTTGATTTTGAAGAAAAGTGGAAAACATGGTTTCAAGGCATAGTACAAGCATGGTATGAGTTTATGGGAGGATCTAGACATGTTGCTTTTGCCTTTGACATTTCTTGTACTCATATGCAACAAGTTGGGAACTCTATGCATTGACTTTTGCAATAAAGCTTGCTTTTCCAAAATGGAAGTGTTACCTTTGTGCCATTAATGGAATAACCATTTGGACAATGCCTCAAATGCTTGGATCAAAGCTCTAACAATTGTGTAAGAATTTAATTATGGAGTAAAAGGCAAGTTAGAATCCTGCAAAGTGAGATTTGTAAAGCATGCTTGAAGATTGGATCAAGTGTTCTTCACAAAATGGCTTGTAACTCAAGTTTGAAAATCCTAACTTCTTGCCTTCGATTCTCCTTGCTCAAGCATGATATCAAAGAGTTCTTGGACATTTTGGAAATCTTGTAACATCCTATACAACATCTATGTTTGACATTTTTGAAAATTCATCTCGGAACTATGTGAAAATTTTCCATGAAGTTAAGTCAAAATCCTGCCTAAACTAGGGCGAAATTTCACTAATTTCCAAGTTTCACGAACATGTATTCACAAAATCATAACTTGAAATCCATGCATTTATAGAAGAATTTGTGTTCGACAATATTTTATATCTCATTTATATCTACAACTTTCATGTTGGGAGTTTCCTTTGAATCATCTTGCATTATGGTGTAAATTTGGCTCAAAGTTGTGAAAAAATATGAATTTTCCAACACTTAGAAAAATTTCTAAGTTTAGAAATTTTGACTTTTCAAAATGAAATCTTGAATTTTTTATTTCTTGATGAACAAGTTTCATATTTTGACATGTCTTGATGAATTGTGATCTTTGGGACTTGATTTTGACCAAAAAGTAAAAGTTTGACTTTTCAGTGTACATTTGACTTTTGATCAGTTGATTGAAAATCAACTATCAATCAATTGATCTTGAGGAATGTTTTGACCCACGCCATTAGGTAAAAATGATGCATTTGAATCCTTGGGATCATAACTTAAACCAATCAATCAATTGCTAGGTAAAAAATCAGAAATTGCACCTTCTCAATCAAAACCCTAATTTTGACCATTTTGCCCTTTTGATGATCTGATCAAATTTCTTGAGGAATTATGGTCCAAACTTGATCAAATGATATATATGATTTCATGATGTTGATATGGACCAAAAATTATGAAGTTTGACTGTAAATTGACCACGGTTGACTTTTTCCCCAATATAGTTGATTTTTAGGTCAACTGATCAATTGATTGGGCAAAAATGTGATTCAAAGCTTGAAACTTGGCATGAGAAATATTGAGGGTAAAAAATGATCCATGAAAGTCATATGGGGCATTAAAAGTCCATTTGTCCTTGTGAAATCTCAAACCCTAATTTTCAGTCACCAGTGCTTAAGGAGGTGTCTTGAGCTGATCAACCCTTGTGCAATCTTGAACCAAAGGAGATCTTGTGGGAGATTACTTGATAAATGAGAGGAAAAATTTTGGGGTACAACACTGGCCTACTATTATTCGTTGGCCACATTTTTTATGAGATAAGGTATGACCTACTCATTAGAAAGAACACCACCATAAATATTTAGATTATGTGTATTCCCTCAGCTAAAGGCACTCTGGGTTGCGTAAGTGCTGAGGTTTAGTTGTGGACCATCTGATTATGAAAGAGAAAAGTGGTCAGAAGTATGCCTGATTTGGCCGATTGTAACCCTTATTTTGTAGATCTAGATTTTTATAACAATTAGGTTTAATGAGTTTATTTGCACTGAATCTATCGTCCAACAACCATGAATTAATTAATTTTTTATTGGTTCTGTTTAAGTTTAAGAAATTCAAATTCAAATTTAATAATGTTGTTTTTATTGTAGTCTATTCCTTCGCTGGCTTCAATTAACATGGACATAATTTCTTTTAAGGCTATCTGGCAAATTGGATTAACAAGTTCAAAGATGTTGTATGTATCTAGGGCATAGAAGAAGGTTGAGCGCGAGCAGATCTTGCATCAGAAATTCAAAGAGAAACAAAAGGAACAAAGCTCGTCTTTTGATAACACAGACCAACTCCACAACCACTTCTTATTCTTGAATCAGACTTGATTTCTGATACACAACAATGCTAAAGCCATACTTTGAAAATATTTTGTATTACAAATCACAAAACAATAACGATTGGTTCGAATTCAATTAGGCTATATCGTTATTGTAACACCTCTATTTAAAAACAATTATTTTATGCAAATGAGTGTTGTTGAGGCATGTGTTGGTGGGAAGAAAATTATACCTCCTAACGGTAAGTCGCAGTTATCACCTACCCTATATTCTTTGTTGATTGAATGTGCTGCACATAACACTAATGGGAGTGTTTTTGTACTTGAGGTGTGGTACAACTATTTTTCTTGACACTGTGCCTCTACAATAGTTTCCATGTATGTATAACTATTTTCTTTGCGCTTTGCAGAGTGACCATGATGTCGAGGTTTCTGTATCACCAACAGAAAATTAGATTGACAAGACCATTCCAATTCCAACAAGAAATTTAGTCACAATCTCATTTGCCTTCTCTAGACCTTTTTATGAATCATTTGCTTACTCACGTGTATCAATCAACCATTTGAATTTCTCTAAACATGGAAGGTCACAACCCTATACTGTATGTATTATGTTAACATTATTAAAATTAATACAATTTTATTATTAATAGGTTTGCTCATCTTTGCAAGAAAAGAAAGATAACATTTGTTGAGAGAGCTGCTCAAAAGATGGTCAGATTACAAACTTATGTCCTGCCACCTCTCATTTTTTTTCTAACTGTCATTTTATTCGATATTTAGCGGGTACTTCTCTTGAAGCATTCAACTTCCCAAACTTTAACCACGGGGTTAGTGATTAGATTCTTTAGAAATGTTGCATAGATGATTTTCTAATTTATTTATTTTGCATTTCTTAAAACCATATTGGATGAAGAAGTTGCTTTTTCATAGTTTCCGATTTCTTAAGATATATATCTTGTACTCTTTTTAAATCTATCTTCATCTTCAAAACTTCTGGATGATGCTCATAGTTTTCTTTCAAAAGCTGTTGAATGTTTATAGTAAGTATTAAGCATCCAATATAGTAATCATAAAAGAGAAACCTTAAAAATAACTCACTCTTACCTCATCCTCATGTGCGTGGGACACTAGATCTTCGTTCATGAATTCGTCAGTGGGTAAAACACTATGCAAATTAGACTGCAACTTGCAAATGATACAGATAGATATGAATATCATCATACAATATTATATGAATAACATCATTTTGCATTTTTAGATGATTATAAAGTTATTTTTGGTAGATAAGTTTGACTATATGTTGTTTTCGGATTTTAAAATATTTGCCACCAAAGAAATTACCAGGTTGAGTCGCGGACTAGGTCGCTCTCTTTAAGACGTTTTGCAGCACTGCTCAAAATTATGCAAAGCAATCGAACTATCGCTCCGCCTCTAGGATAAAATAGCCCAGTTTTATACTGTACGATTACTACTTGCATGATAGATAATTGGTCTAGAAATACACCCTCTGATGGTACAAGACCATTCAAATATAGTATCAACACCACTTGTAGTATCTGGTACAAAGACCAGTCATAATAATTTCTCAAACAAAAAGAAACTCAAATAATTCTCCAAAGAGAAATTAATAATGGTCATTTGACCACTCATAATAATTTCTCCAACAAAGAGAAATTCAAATAATTCTCCAAAGAGAATCCAAAAGATTAAACTTGAAAATTTCTCAACTCAAATGAGGAGAAATTAACATAATTCTCTAAAGAGAATTCAAGAAAATACTCGGAAAATTCAACGAGTAGGAAGAAAGGGGAAGAAGATAGCGCTTCGACAATTCGAGAGACGCAGAGTTATGAGAGTGAGGAAGGAAAAACTAATAGAATAGTTTTTTGTGTGATTTGGAATAAAATATGTGCACTCCTTATATAGTGAAGTAAGGTAGTTAATATTTCTCACATGAGCAATGTGAGACTAAATGGTTTTTTTTCAACCAAAAAGATATTCTAACAATGTGGGACTTGAGAAATTTTTAAATTCAACATATTGGAACATGGACATATTCCAACAATCCCCCACTGAATTTACAAAATTGATTTTAGAAGTAACGTCAAACGTTTCTAAGATTGTGCATAAACAAAGGTGTCTACATCTTGAACCTTTGCATAGCAAGTAGGATTCCAATTCAACAAGAGTGACACAAATGTATTGAACTCTATCTCAAATATCAAACCCGCACACAACCTTTTCTTAAGGTGTATTCTAATAGCCCGTGCTTTAATGGCCCTGCACGTGTATCCCAGTTTAATGAAGGCTCTAGGAATTCTGCCTCAAAATTCCATAGGAACCGGCCTAAGTTCCACAATCACATAGGTGAGTCTATCAAGAGTACTCATGTAGTCTAAGTACTCCCTCATAGAGAGTATAGATCTCATTAAGAGTTTCTATTATCTCATCCTCTTATTACTTCAGGATTCATGCTTTACTTGCATGATCATCGCATATTACTCACAACTTGTTATTACCTGTGATACGGTGGGAGAACTGACTAGTGTTTTGCATTTGTATTCGCACTTGTGCGGTTAGCAAGAGTCGCCACCGACTTTTTATTTTATCCTAAAGGAAAGGTTAAAAAGCACAGCAAAAACCTTTTGAGATATTTCGTGGGTTCGGGGGGTAGATTATGAAAAGGGAAGGTATTAGCACCCTTTTCATCCATGGTTATCCATGGGCTCTTAGTTACTTGGCTTTTTAGATCACTTGCCTTGTTTTTCGATTGCTTTGAAAATAGTGCGTGTGTGGGTTGTTTTGAAAATGTTTTGGAAAAAGATGCCTTGTCTTAGGCCAACCTTGTAATAATTCTTTACTCGAACGTTTTACAAAGGTGCATATCTCTTCGAAAAGATGTTTCAAAAGTTTGAAAAGTTTGATTTTTGAAAGTGTTGTGGATTGTGTTTTTTTTGAAATTAGGCAAGTGTTTTTGCAAGTTTGATCTCAAGTAACTAAGAGTTATGTCTACCCTATGGTACTCAAAGGTTTTTGTCATGTTTTAACCCCTTTTAACAATTTTGTTCCACCATTGAAATTGATGGGCAATCTTGCGTTTAGGAAGTTTATTCGGGACGGGCGCGGGTCATCGTATGGACCACGAATGCAATGGTGCCAAGTGTCTTTGGCGATTTGCTTGAAGGGACTTGATCATTTTGATAGGCGACTTTCGAAAGCGTCATCGAGGGACTTATGATCATTTGATTTTGTTTTGCCAAAGACATTCGACGTGCAAGCATGGCCCATTTGGAAGGCAACATGTGGGATTACCCTAGGGGGTGCAAGTGTGATTGTGTATTGATTACATGCATTTGTCTTGTATTAGGTTATCTAGCGTTTGATTTTATGTACATACAAACCCTAGGTCTAACCATGGTATAATTGAAAAGCTGTAAATTGCGGAATGTAAATCTACGCTATTACAAAATAATGTCTGGGAGTGGGGGTATAAATGTACAAGGGGATGAGACTTATGGTACCCAATAATTTACAACCAAATCGAATGTCGCGATCAAATGAATATCAAATATAAATGTAAGATAAACATGTGTATAGGGAAATGTGTATGTATTTGTGTACAAGTGTATATGTATGTGTAAGTGTAAATATGTACAAGTGCGAATTATGAAATTGAGTCGCATTAGGGTTTTGACCTAGATATACGTTTTAATCTGCATTTTGATTTATATGTTTATGAATTTCAATATTAAAAGATGTATTGAATTGTTATGTATAAAAAAAAAGAATGTTAATTAATTAAAAAAGTTTTAATTTTAATTATGTATAAAAGTGTATAATATGTACAAATGTATTCTAATTAAAAAGGATATTTTCAAATTATGTATAGAAGTATTTGGTTATTTTAGTATGCTTAATAATATTAAGAAATAAATTATATGTTTTAGAAACAAGGAAATAAATGAGTTAGTATATAAAAGAATAAATATTGTTTTGTAAAATAAAGAAGATTAGTGTTTTATATATAAAAGAAGAATAAGTATTGTTTAAAACAAAGTTAGTTTTATGAAAATGTTTTTGTAAGAAAATGAAATGATTTGCGTTGGGCCTGGAGGAATTAGGAACGGGTTAAGCCCAAGCTGATCCAAAAACGAAATTTAGGGTTTGGCATTGGTTCAGAGTGGAGACGAAGGTTTGTGAGGTTACGACGGCGCCGTGTTCGTCTTCTTCGATTAGCAGTTCCCTGAGCGTTTTCTCCGGCCACCAACATCACCCTCCACATCTTTCTTCCCTCCAAGGCACGGTTTTGGCGTTCTTGACTTTAAGGTTTGATTACAATGCCTCATACTCTTATCTTTTGTCTTTTTACAAGTTTGCATGTTTGATCCGCGTTTTTAAGCATTTTCTTTTCATTCTTTGAGATGAAGAAGTAAAGATAGGGGGCGAGGATTATACTACCTGCTATTTGGAGGTGGAGGAGAGAAGAAAGGGGCGATGCTTCAGGAGGCCGGAACGGCGTGAGGAAGCTTGCTTGGACGCCTTCTTGGTAACTTCGTTCCTTGTTTTATGATTAAGGTTTTGATGATGATGCTCGATTTTGCCTGAAAAAACCTTTCTTGAAATTCACTTCTTGTCTTCTTCTTCTTCAATGCGTTGCCTTGGATTGTTGCCTGTGTATTTTTAGAACATTGCTGCCTTGCCTATGATTTGCCTTCTTCTTCCCTTGTTGCTTATGATTTTGCCTCTTTGAAAACTGTTGAGGTTGATAGTTTTCCTTTTTGCCTTGAGATGAATGCGCTTCTGAACTTTACCCTATGATGAGCTTCTGAGGGTTTTTATGGCCCTAAATATGCTATGGTTGAAGCAATTTTATTGTTTTGACTAGCTTTTTCTGAATGGCCTTGGGTTTCTTGCCCTTGTTTCTTTGTTGGAACTTCCTTTATCTCAGTTGCCTGGAACTTTCGTATGTTCTTCCTTTGAAACACTTGATTATGAAGCTTTGAGATTGTTGAGCCCTTTTGAAAATATGGTGCCTTTGATGTTTGGGTTTGGTGTTTTTTGTATGATTATACTGGTACAGGTTTGGGTATGTGAGGATTATTGGTTAGATAATGGTTTGAGGCTTGAGTTTGGATATCAGGTTTCTCGTTTGGCATAAAGGTTGAGTTTTTGAGTTGGGATCTCAGGTTTCTCGTGTTTGGCATAAAGGTTTGGTCATGGTGTTTTTGACAGGGTTGGTTTTGGTTTGATGGTTCTGGACAGTAGCGAGCTCCTCTTTGACTTAGGCAGGTTGTGGTTTGTATATTTTCTTCTGAACTCTCCTCCCTACTGAGTTTTGGTATCCCCCCTCTTGTCTTCTGAACTGAGTTCTTTTAACTGTGTTGGCCTGCTGCTTCATTCTGAACTGAGTTTGCTTTTGTACAGGCTGCCTGCTATGCTGAACTGTCTTGAACTGTTTTATTGTTTTCCCTGAACTGTCTATGTTGAACTGTGCTTTTTTTTGATTTGTATCTCTGCTGCCTATTCTAAGCTGAACTCAGTTTGTATATCCTTTTCATTTACTTGCTATGTTGCTCTCTTCTATTCTGAATTGCCTGCTGTGAACTGCTGAACTGTCTTGCCTAACCCTGCCTGCTGCTTTAATCTCTTTTCTCTCTCTCAAAGTACAGCTTAGGATTTTAATATGATTTTACTGTACTGTTCTGAAGGGGCCTTTGTGGGAAATGATGAAAAAGATAGTTTGCATCATACACTACTGCATCTCCTTTTTACAGTTTGTGTAGATTTTCTGCTTTTTGATATCTTTTTTCCAAAAATCTTTCCATGACAGCTTGTAGGCTTGTGACAGCAAATGTACTTTTGAAACCTTTCTTTGAGTGGACTTTGTTTTGGATTCGAAAGTTTGGATTGAACTTTTTTCAGTTTAGATTGGATTTTGAATCTTGAACTTCTATGCAGCTTGCAATTTCATAACTTATGTATTTTTGACATTTGCATTTCATGAGATAAAATAATCTTCCCTCTCTGTGAACCGGGAGAGATCCCGTGATTTGCAGAGAGGGCAACTGATCCCAGTCAGTGGCCCCTAATGATGAGCATTTTTATCTGTCTTTTAATTAAATGTTTTCTGACTTTTCTTATTCTTTTTGCAGATGACAAATGGAATACCGGAGCGGAGTGAAGAATGAAGAGTATTTAGAAAATAGGATATTTTTTCATTCTATTGTAATATTTAAATTAAATGTAAATTATTGTTTGTAATAAACAACAATTTGTAAATAATTTAAGTATCAATAAAAATTCAAATTATCCGATTAATTCTAACTTCTTTATTGTTTATTTGTTTATTTAAAATTCTTAGAATTAACAATTGAAAAATAAATTCAATCATTTAATTTCAGAATAATAAATAACTTAAATAAAACAACATTGACCAATTAAGTCTGTCTAATCCAAAATCCAAAGCAAAGCAGAACATTGACCAATTAAGTCTGTCTAATCCAAAATCCAAAGCAAAGCAGCAATTAACCCAGATAGACTGATCAAACACATGAATACTGTGAATTCCAAAACTGCATCTTGCATCTGACTGGCCCAATCAAAATGTACTGAATTCAAACCACTGTCTCTTTTGTTGATTAAACCAAGATAACGCGACTTTTAATCCGAATCTTGAAATAAACCGCAAAGCGCTGTTGAATTCAAATTCTTCTGAGAATATGCCCATGAAACCCTAATTCCTGATTAAATGCCAAATCACGCTCGCTTGATCAAAATTGAACCAAAAACCAACCAAACCCTAAGCCCACTGTATGAAACAATTCAGAGCTCTGAAAATCAGTAAAAACCCTAATTTTGCTTGACCGTCAAGAGAAGTCCGTTTGTCCGATTCTTGAGTCAGTTTGAGAAGTCAGGAAATGTTTGAAGCTGAGATTTCTTTGTGGAAAAGCGCGAGGGCAAATTTTGGGGTACAACAGTTGCCCCTGTTCAATCTTCTTGGACCTGAAGAGTTAGATTGGCAAGTTTGCCTTTCGCGACTTGAAGGTAAAAGGAGATTGAACACTAATGTGCCCAGAAAATTTGCGCTCGTCGAAGTGACGGTGGAGGTGAATGGGCTTATAGACGCCATTTGGTGATGGGCTTAAAGATGCCACCTGATGCGAAAGAAATTTGTCGGGGGATGGGCTTAGAGATGCCATCTGAGAATGGGCTTACAGATGCCATTCGGCGATTGCTGGTAGGAGGATGGGCTTATAGATGCCATATGGTGATGTTGAACTGTACGTCAATGGTAAGTGGTCGAGTATCAGAAGGGCATCCCTGTTTTGGAATATCTCTGAATTGGGGCTTGAACAAGTAACAGATTGATGTCCGTGTCTGGAGAGTCTGTAAACTATTTTCAGGAGTTGGGACTGAACAAGCAATGGAGCAGCATCCGTTGTTGGGAAGCGTCCGTAACCTAATTTCAAAAATTGAGAAGAGTCTGAATCAGTTGGTAGATTGACATCCGTTGTAGGGAAGAATCCGTAAACTGTCTTCAAAAGTTGAGAAGAGTCTGAATCAGTCGGTAGATTGACATCCGTTGTAGGGAAGAATCCGTAAACTTGTTTCAGAAGTTGAGAAGTTGAAGAGGAACCGGTGTAAGGTTTCTGCTGATGCGTCTGAATGAATCTGGAATAAGTATCAAAATGTTGCCGTGTCTGGGTCACATCTGAACTATTTTTGGATGAATCTCAGGAGATGATCTGTGTTTGTCGACTGACCTTACCTGAAAAGTTAAAGGGTTAGTTGTATGTAATGTTATGATGCATGATGCGATGCATGTGACATTTAATGTTTATGATATGAACGTAATGAATGCGCATGTAGGCTGATGAGCTAATCTTGCCAAGGATACATGATTCCGAGATGGCCGAAGACAAAAGCGTCATGACTGCCGCCGGGGAAAATAAATCCTTGGCAATCACTGGGGAAGAGAATTCCTGATGACCTCTACTGGGGAGCTCCAACTAGTAGACTCATGCCGGAGCGGAGTGAAGAATGAGAATCTTTGGCTTGATGGGAGGTAACCCTGGAGACTTCACTGGGGAACTCAAGATATGCCTCCTCAAAACTCTGTGGGGAGAAAGTTTGAAAGTCTGACTCCGCTGGGGATTGAAGGAATTTTGCTGGGGATTGAAGGAATTTTGCTGGGGATAGGGAGAATCTGGCGAGTGCGATCTTCCGTGGTTGTTAGCTTTGAGAAGAATCTGAACAAGCGATAGGTTAACATCCGTTACTTGGGGAAACCGTGAACTGTTTTCAGAAATCTTGAAGTTGAATCAGCAATAGAACAACATCCGTTGTTGGGAAGCGTCCGTAAACTGTCTTCGAAAGTTGCATCTGAACAAGTTGATAGATTAACATCCGTTGTTGGGATGAATCCATGAACTGTTTTCAGAAGTCTTGAGAAGAATCTGAACAAGTGATAGGTTAACGTCCGTTTACTTGGAGAACCCGTGAACTGTTTTCAGAAATCTTGAAATTGAATCAGTAAAGAGCAGCATCCGTTGTTGGGAAGCGTCCGTAAACTGTCTTCGAAAGTTGCATCTGAACAAGTTGATAGATTAACATCCGTTGTTGGGATGAATCCATGAACTGTTTTCAGAAGTCTTGAGAAGAATCTGAACAAGTGATAGGTTAACGTCCGTTTACTTGGAGAACCCGTGAACTGTTTTCAGAAATCTTGAAATTGAATCAGTAAAGAGCAGCATCCGTTGTTGGGAAGCGTCCGTAAACTGTCTTCGAAAGTTGCATCTGAACAAGTTGATAGATTAACATCCGTTGTTGGGATGAATCCATGAACTGTTTTCAGAAGTCTTGAGAAGAATCTGAACAAGTGATAGGTTAACGTCCGTTTACTTGGAGAACCCGTGAACTGTTTTCAGAAATCTTGAAATTGAATCAGTAAAGAGCAGCATCCGTTGTTGGGAAGCTTCTGAATTCAAAGGTGCATCTGAACAAGTTGATAGATTAACATCCGTTACTTGGGAAGAATCCATGAACTGTTTTCAGAAGTCTTGAAGTTGAATCAGTAAAGAGCAGCATCCGTTGTTGGGAAGCTTCTGAATTCAAAGGTGCATCTGAACTAGTTGATAGATTAACATCCGTTACTTGGGAAGAATCCATGAACTGTTTTCAGAAGTCTTGAAGTTGAATCAGTAAAGAGCAGCATCCGTTGTTGGGAAGCTTCTGAATTCAAAGGTGTATCTGAACAAGTTGATAGATTAACATCCGTTACTTGGGAAGAATCCATGAACTGTTTTCAGAAGTCTTGAAGGGGAACCGGTGTAGGGCTCCCTGATGATGAGCTTGTGTAAAACTGCATCGGGTTTTGAACACTTTTGACATTCGAATGCCCCAAGTGGTGATGTAGATAAAATCCTGGTTTATTACAGGTGTCAGTCTACAATCGGTTGTTCACAGATGTTTCCTGGGTGGTTACAGGTATTGATCTGGAATTCTTCAGACATGCCCTGGCTGGATACAGGAGTCGAATCTGGAAATGTTGTAGTTGATTTGTTGAACACTTTTGACATTCGAATGCCCCAAGTGGTGAAGAAGGAGTCTTGAATCAGATTACTCCGCATATTGA
The DNA here is from genome assembly GCA_948472305.1 of Vicia faba. NCBI lineage: Eukaryota > Viridiplantae > Streptophyta > Magnoliopsida > Fabales > Fabaceae > Vicia > Vicia faba. The sequence continues at coordinate 167,321 of CATIWC010003425.1, forward strand.
GAGATTTCTTGAAATCTTGACCGGACTGCCCCAGGTTAACTGAACTTTTGGAAGCTCTGCTGGATCTTGACTGGACTGGCGCAGGTTAATTAGATTGTGACATGTTATGCCCCTTTGTTGATAGGAGATTTGATGGAAGTGTCATCCTTTTGAGGTGATTTTGACTTACTGAGAGAGTCTTTGTTCCTCCGAACATTCGCTGTATGAATTTCTTCGCTGTCAAACAAAAGGGGTAAATACAGACAGTGATATTCAAGCAACGCGAAGTTTATGTTTGTCTCGAAGTTTTGAAAAATGCGTTTTTTAGCAGAAAACTATAAGACAAGTTAACACAAGATTTAGAGCAAAGCCCTACAGGAGTCAGGATACCTTTTGTAACAGTATGCTTTCGAACTAACCCATGCTTTAATTAGGACTTTTGAAGGGTTGTAACGTGGTCAGGTTCACGGTTTAAGAAACAAAGGGTAAAGGCTCAAAGTATATTTGTACCCACCCGCTCTTCGTGATGTCCTTCAACCTAAGCTCAGTTAATTATGCGTCATACTCTGTCTTGAGTTTGGAACGACTTTTGGGCGATGGTTCACCAGTTCGAATTTTGGGAGACAGTCATTATCTCCTTTTTTCTTTTTCAACATTTTTCATGTTGTTGAGGGTTTTGTAACGACCTTACTATTTTGATTTTGATTTGTTATCCCTAACTTTTGCCTGACTGTTACCGTTTTCGGGATTACTGTCAGCGGGATGCCCCAGCTTTTTAAGCCTCCTTCATAGGTTCTGGCTCAGTGGGCTTTTCTCTTTTGAGAGATTGACTGTCTACGTGATAGGGAACCACCCTTGTCTTTTGATTCCGAAGGAATGCTTTCTTTTTTTTGACGTCGTTCGTTGTATTACGAACTGAGAGTTTGCGACTTCAATGCGCGTTCTCTTTTGAATTAATTGAGATACTACCCTGCCCCAGGTTTATATCAAAGGTTTCGATTGCTTAGAACAGAAAACTCCTACTTCTTTGGCTCGAAGGGGTTGACTAGGGATTAACTTCCTTATAACTCCAGTGTTTGGGAATTGAAAGAAATGCCTGTACATCATCAGCAAGGTCTGTTCAAAAGCATACTGTATAAGATCATGGTATTGTTTCGTCATCCTCCCTCTAAAGGCTTGCAGCTTTTTATCAAGAGTCAAATATCATAAAGAAAAGCATAAGAGTAGTGAAACGAATGGATGAATTCAAGACAAACATATGCAATGCATTAATGAAAACAGAGTTTAGCATCAACAGATAATTGTTTGACAGCAAAAGAAATTACAACTTTGAAAAATTCAAAAAGAAGCAAAAGTCTTTCAATTCGAGCTTCGTCACTTCAAGCGGAGAACCCCTTTAACGGAATATCTTCATCTCGCCGTCTGGCATGAACCTCAGCACCCCAATGTCAATCAGATCTTGAATCTTGTTCTTCAAGGCCCAACAGCTATCGGTGTCATGTCCTGGGCTATAGGAATGGTAAACACAAAATGCATCGGGATGATAGTCAGGAGCGGAGGTATTAGGGTTCCGGATAGGATCCCTCAAAGCAGTCAGATTAACCTCCAACAAGCGCTCCAGAATTAGAGATGACGGTATGTCAGTCTCTGTGAACTGCCTTCCCGACGTTTCTTGTCTACGCCGATTGCCCCGCTGACGCCGGCGAGGTTGTTGATGGGTTTGTGACCCTGAAGCTAGCAGAGGAGCTTTCCCCTTGTCCTCTTGAGTGGGTGGAGGCTGAGCGGTGACTTGCTCTTCGACCTCAGATGTTTGCCCCAGTTGGTTGTTTTGAAGCAGTTGGCGGACCAGAACTCCGAGTTCCTCTTGTCTTTGAGATAGGTCTTGGATGAGAGCCATCTGGCCCACCAAATATCCCATCATTTGGGTCCTCAGTGTTGTCAGATCGAACTGCAGCTCCGCAATCTGATCATTCCTGGCATTGTTGGAATTCCCCAAGCCGTTGGTGAGGAGAGCTTTCATCTCTTCTTGCCCCAGTGACAAGTTCATGAACATCTCCTGTAGTTGAGCAGTCTGGTCTTGGATGTCCTTGACAGACCGTTCTAGAGCCATCTCTTGCTGAAATAAACAGCAGGAGAGTAAGGAACCCTGAAAAAGGAAAGATTGTTAAAATGAAATGCATGACATGTGGATGTATGCTTTCAAGGATCTCTTGGGGTAAACACAAGAAAATGTTAGAGGTTGAACTTTGCTCTTGGATTGGAGAGTCCTGTACCGGTGGACGTCCTTCTACTAGAATCAAGCTCACCATGTCGAGTGGGTCATAGCCTCTGATTCAAGTTGTTGCGCTTGAACTTTGACTGGATTGGTTAGAGGAGAGACCTCTGGCCTCTTGATAGATGTCTGGTTCAACGTAACCCTGCATCAAAAGAACCCTCGAGCTCCTCGAAATGGTTATTGAAAATGCTAAAATGCTATGGTATGATGTCATGATGTTATGGTGTATGTATGCGCAAGCAAGTAAGTGTATATACAGACAAACAATATTTACACAAAGCACACAAGGCCTTAGGTTTAGGCTTGCATGAGGTTCAGGTACTACCCTCTTTCGTTTTGTTGGTTAAAACCTGTCCTATCAAAAGTAACCGGGTTCTAGAGGTCCCAATATCACTGGATTGCTTTCATTGTTCATCGTTTCGATTTAGCCACTGAACTGGCGACCGAAATATTCCAGGAAAGCAACCCTCAATTGAGTGTAGTATCGAGTATCAACCGACTTCGGAGTACACCAAAGTAGTCATCTCACTACCCTAAAGAGGCCAAGATGGTCAATTAAGGTTCTAAGGTCAGTTGATGCTTCGCGACACCACGCGGCGGCCCCGTACTCTCCTTGACTGAACTCAAGGGTTACCGGTACACACCAAAGTGCCACATCAACGTAGCAGACTGCTTCAACCATGTCGGTATACCCCGCACAGTTCCCTCACAGCCTTGTTGCTACCTAAAAGGGTTTCCCCAGATCCGGGTTAGGATCTATAAAACTCCGATGTAAAGCCCACAAATGTAAAGCAAACAAAGCAATCAATTGAAAGTAAAGGTGATCTAAACCCTAAGGTAACCCCACTAAAAAAATCATCCCCAGCAGAGTCGCCAGTTCTGTGATACGGTGGGAGAACTGACTAGTGTTTTGCATTTGTATTCGCACTTGTGCGGTTAGCAAGAATCGCCACCGACTTTTTATTTTATCCTAAAGGAAAGGTTAAAAAGCACAGCAAAAACCTTTTGAGATATTTCGTGGGTTCGGGGGGTAGATTATGAAAAGGGAAGGTATTAGCACCCTTTTCATCCATGGTTATCCATGGGCTCTTAGTTACTTGGCTTTTTAGATCACTTGCCTTGTTTTTCGATTGCTTTGAAAATAGTGCGTGTGTGGGTTGTTTTGAAAATGTTTTGGAAAAAGATGCCTTGTCTTAGGCCAACCTTGTAATAATTCTTTACTCGAACGTTTTACAAAGGTGCATATCTCTTCGAAAAGATGTTTCAAAAGTTTGAAAAGTTTGATTTTTGAAAGTGTTGTGGATTGTGTTTTTTTTGAAATTAGGCAAGTGTTTTTGCAAGTTTGATCTCAAGTAACTAAGAGTTATGTCTACCCTATGGTACTCAAAGGTTTTTGTCATGTTTTAACCCCTTTTAACAATTTTGTTCCACCATTGAAATTGATGGGCAATCTTGCGTTTAGGAAGTTTATTCGGGACGGGCGCGGGTCATCGTATGGACCACGAATGCAATGGTGCCAAGTGTCTTTGGCGATTTGCTTGAAGGGACTTGATCATTTTGATAGGCGACTTTCGAAAGCGTCATCGAGGGACTTATGATCATTTGATTTTGTTTTGCCAAAGACATTCGACGTGCAAGCATGGCCCATTTGGAAGGCAACATGTGGGATTACCCTAGGGGGTGCAAGTGTGATTGTGTATTGATTACATGCATTTGTCTTGTATTAGGTTATCTAGCGTTTGATTTTATGTACATACAAACCCTAGGTCTAACCATGGTATAATTGAAAAGCTGTAAATTGCGGAATGTAAATCTACGCTATTACAAAATAATGTCTGGGAGTGGGGGTATAAATGTACAAGGGGATGAGACTTATGGTACCCAATAATTTACAACCAAATCGAATGTCGCGATCAAATGAATATCAAATATAAATGTAAGATAAACATGTGTATAGGGAAATGTGTATGTATTTGTGTACAAGTGTATATGTATGTGTAAGTGTAAATATGTACAAGTGCGAATTATGAAATTGAGTCGCATTAGGGTTTTGACCTAGATATACGTTTTAATCTGCATTTTGATTTATATGTTTATGAATTTCAATATTAAAAGATGTATTGAATTGTTATGTATAAAAAAAAAAGAATGTTAATTAATTAAAAAAGTTTTAATTTTAATTATGTATAAAAGTGTATAATATGTACAAATGTATTCTAATTAAAAAGGATATTTTCAAATTATGTATAGAAGTATTTGGTTATTTTAGTATGCTTAATAATATTAAGAAATAAATTATATGTTTTAGAAACAAGGAAATAAATGAGTTAGTATATAAAAGAATAAATATTGTTTTGTAAAATAAAGAAGATTAGTGTTTTATATATAAAAGAAGAATAAGTATTGTTTAAAACAAAGTTAGTTTTATGAAAATGTTTTTGTAAGAAAATGAAATGATTTGCGTTGGGCCTGGAGGAATTAGGAACGGGTTAAGCCCAAGCTGATCCAAAAACGAAATTTAGGGTTTGGCATTGGTTCAGAGTGGAGACGAAGGTTTGTGAGGTTACGACGGCGCCGTGTTCGTCTTCTTCGATTAGCAGTTCCCTGAGCGTTTTCTCCGGCCACCAACATCACCCTCCACATCTTTCTTCCCTCCAAGGCACGGTTTTGGCGTTCTTGACTTTAAGGTTTGATTACAATGCCTCATACTCTTATCTTTTGTCTTTTTACAAGTTTGCATGTTTGATCCGCGTTTTTAAGCATTTTCTTTTCATTCTTTGAGATGAAGAAGTAAAGATAGGGGGCGAGGATTATACTACCTGCTATTTGGAGGTGGAGGAGAGAAGAAAGGGGCGATGCTTCAGGAGGCCGGAACGGCGTGAGGAAGCTTGCTTGGACGCCTTCTTGGTAACTTCGTTCCTTGTTTTATGATTAAGGTTTTGATGATGATGCTCGATTTTGCCTGAAAAAACCTTTCTTGAAATTCACTTCTTGTCTTCTTCTTCTTCAATGCGTTGCCTTGGATTGTTGCCTGTGTATTTTTAGAACATTGCTGCCTTGCCTATGATTTGCCTTCTTCTTCCCTTGTTGCTTATGATTTTGCCTCTTTGAAAACTGTTGAGGTTGATAGTTTTCCTTTTTGCCTTGAGATGAATGCGCTTCTGAACTTTACCCTATGATGAGCTTCTGAGGGTTTTTATGGCCCTAAATATGCTATGGTTGAAGCAATTTTATTGTTTTGACTAGCTTTTTCTGAATGGCCTTGGGTTTCTTGCCCTTGTTTCTTTGTTGGAACTTCCTTTATCTCAGTTGCCTGGAACTTTCGTATGTTCTTCCTTTGAAACACTTGATTATGAAGCTTTGAGATTGTTGAGCCCTTTTGAAAATATGGTGCCTTTGATGTTTGGGTTTGGTGTTTTTTGTATGATTATACTGGTACAGGTTTGGGTATGTGAGGATTATTGGTTAGATAATGGTTTGAGGCTTGAGTTTGGATATCAGGTTTCTCGTTTGGCATAAAGGTTGAGTTTTTGAGTTGGGATCTCAGGTTTCTCGTGTTTGGCATAAAGGTTTGGTCATGGTGTTTTTGACAGGGTTGGTTTTGGTTTGATGGTTCTGGACAGTAGCGAGCTCCTCTTTGACTTAGGCAGGTTGTGGTTTGTATATTTTCTTCTGAACTCTCCTCCCTACTGAGTTTTGGTATCCCCCCTCTTGTCTTCTGAACTGAGTTCTTTTAACTGTGTTGGCCTGCTGCTTCATTCTGAACTGAGTTTGCTTTTGTACAGGCTGCCTGCTATGCTGAACTGTCTTGAACTGTTTTATTGTTTTCCCTGAACTGTCTATGTTGAACTGTGCTTTTTTTTGATTTGTATCTCTGCTGCCTATTCTAAGCTGAACTCAGTTTGTATATCCTTTTCATTTACTTGCTATGTTGCTCTCTTCTATTCTGAATTGCCTGCTGTGAACTGCTGAACTGTCTTGCCTAACCCTGCCTGCTGCTTTAATCTCTTTTCTCTCTCTCAAAGTACAGCTTAGGATTTTAATATGATTTTACTGTACTGTTCTGAAGGGGCCTTTGTGGGAAATGATGAAAAAGATAGTTTGCATCATACACTACTGCATCTCCTTTTTACAGTTTGTGTAGATTTTCTGCTTTTTGATATCTTTTTTCCAAAAATCTTTCCATGACAGCTTGTAGGCTTGTGACAGCAAATGTACTTTTGAAACCTTTCTTTGAGTGGACTTTGTTTTGGATTCGAAAGTTTGGATTGAACTTTTTTCAGTTTAGATTGGATTTTGAATCTTGAACTTCTATGCAGCTTGCAATTTCATAACTTATGTATTTTTGACATTTGCATTTCATGAGATAAAATAATCTTCCCTCTCTGTGAACCGGGAGAGATCCCGTGATTTGCAGAGAGGGCAACTGATCCCAGTCAGTGGCCCCTAATGATGAGCATTTTTATCTGTCTTTTAATTAAATGTTTTCTGACTTTTCTTATTCTTTTTGCAGATGACAAATGGAATACCGGAGCGGAGTGAAGAATGAAGAGTATTTAGAAAATAGGATATTTTTTCATTCTATTGTAATATTTAAATTAAATGTAAATTATTGTTTGTAATAAACAACAATTTGTAAATAATTTAAGTATCAATAAAAATTCAAATTATCCGATTAATTCTAACTTCTTTATTGTTTATTTGTTTATTTAAAATTCTTAGAATTAACAATTGAAAAATAAATTCAATCATTTAATTTCAGAATAATAAATAACTTAAATAAAACAACATTGACCAATTAAGTCTGTCTAATCCAAAATCCAAAGCAAAGCAGAACATTGACCAATTAAGTCTGTCTAATCCAAAATCCAAAGCAAAGCAGCAATTAACCCAGATAGACTGATCAAACACATGAATACTGTGAATTCCAAAACTGCATCTTGCATCTGACTGGCCCAATCAAAATGTACTGAATTCAAACCACTGTCTCTTTTGTTGATTAAACCAAGATAACGCGACTTTTAATCCGAATCTTGAAATAAACCGCAAAGCGCTGTTGAATTCAAATTCTTCTGAGAATATGCCCATGAAACCCTAATTCCTGATTAAATGCCAAATCACGCTCGCTTGATCAAAATTGAACCAAAAACCAACCAAACCCTAAGCCCACTGTATGAAACAATTCAGAGCTCTGAAAATCAGTAAAAACCCTAATTTTGCTTGACCGTCAAGAGAAGTCCGTTTGTCCGATTCTTGAGTCAGTTTGAGAAGTCAGGAAATGTTTGAAGCTGAGATTTCTTTGTGGAAAAGCGCGAGGGCAAATTTTGGGGTACAACATTACCCATTGAACCTATTTCTTGAGATCTCCAGTCATTTAGGTCGGGTTACCATCATGAGCAACTCATTTTCCTATAGACATTAGTCCCATCTTATATGATGTATTATAGACTTTCTCTCTAGCTAATCCTTTCGTCAAAGGATCTGCTAAATTTTCATCAGTGCATACATGATCCACTCTTACAGCTCCTTTAGAGATACAATCTCTAACAGTGCTGTGCTTTATTCTTATTTGACGTCTTTTTACCATTATAATAACGATTCTCAATTTTCGCAATAGCCGCGTGTGATCGATGGAAATAGAACTGACTGTTTTAAAGCTGGTTCGCGAAATGTCGCGGTAAGCAAGAGTCGCCACCGTCTTTTATTTTCTCCAACAAGGAAAGGACAAAAGCACAGCAAAATTCCTTTTCGAGATGTTTCTCGGTTCGGGAGGTAGATTATAGAAAGGGAAGGTGTTAGCACCCTTTCTATCCGTGGTTATCCACGGGCTCTTAGGTACTTGCTCACTATGTTTTCAAAAATTGTTTGCTTTTCAAGTGTTTGTGGGTTTTGAAAAAGTTTAGTTTGAAAGACTTCTAAGTAACTCTTGTATCAGTCCTCAAGAGTGTATGAAGTATTTGTTTGAAAACTTTTTGAAAGTGTAGGTGCGAAAAGATGTTTTTTTGAAAGAGCAAGTACCCAGGAGAAATCTACCTACTCTAAGGAATTAGGCTGTGTAAGAGTCCTCTAGACAGTACTATCCCACTATTGAGAAGTAGGTAGCACCGTCGTTGGAGTTGCGGGTCAATTCGATTATTAGGGACAATGTGGTCACCAAAGCAATGGTAGGACGCCTTAGCGGTAACCCTAATGTCCTAGATCCTTTTTATCTGAGGCAACCGTTTCGAGGCAACTGGATCTTTAAACAGGAGGGCGACCTCTAAAACACCCTATACTTGACGACCACCTCGAGGCAACCGAGTGAGGCGTACCCTAGGAGTGGCATGTGCATGTGTGTTGTTTTTCAGTTAAGATTATCTTGTACATGTTATTTGTGAGCTACGCTTTGATTTTATTTTTCATACAAGTCTTTCATGCATATTAACAGTTAAGAGTGCGGAAAATAAATTGCGGAAAGTTGAATCTACCCTATTACAAGGCGCGGGTCTATACATCACCAAAAACAAAACCCGTTTGGAAAATAAATGCGAGAAAAGTAAAGAAAGTGGTAAAAGCCTAATTAACTATTACATTTCCAAAGCAGATACATAAATATAATAAATTAAAATAAACATGCGCGCGAAATATTGAATCGGGACGTCCTTAGGGTTTTGACCCTTTTCGAGAAAAGAATTGAAATTGGTCCTTTTTTGCAATTAAATTAAATATTAAACCTAATTTACTAATTAATTAATTAATTAAAAGAAAAAAAAATGTTTTTTGTGTTTTTTATGTTTTAATGAAATAAATAAAAAGAAATTAAAAGTCAAAAGTTAGAAAAACCTAAGTCTAATTTATTTTATTTATTGTGAAAAGAAGTTAAATTTAACCTAATTAACTAATTAATTTTGTTAGAATTTATTTACAAAAATAATTATTAATAGTGAAAATAATAAATAATAAAAATAAACAATATTTTAAGTTTCTGATTTTTATTATGAAAAATAATTTATGAATTAATTTGATAATAGTAATAATAATTATTAAAGAAAATAAAAAGAAAAGGAAAATAAAAAAAAAGGATAGTAAACCAGGGGGGGTTGATGGACCCATTGGAGGTGAATTAGCAATCTGAGCCCATTAAGAATCAAGCCTTTGTTGACTTTCTTGAATGGTCCATGCTGGCTTTGACCTGAGAACATGGTGTTCATCACCTTCTGACCTTTGGATTGTTGATTGGGGCCACATGGCATCTGGAGGTTTGGGATGCATGGTGGAGCGCCTTTGTGAAGCCTGCACATGATTATATTATGAAAAACAATATAGAAATTTAGGGGGACCTGGGAATCGAACCCAGGTCCCAATGCTTATTGCACGCGCTTTCCACCAACCCAACCACCTGCTTGCTTTGATAATATAATGGAGAGAGAATATAATATAGCAAACTCAATGCATATGCTATTAAAACAAAAAAAAACGCGCACCTCATTCAAACCAACCAAACACGCATGAACACGTATTCGTCTTCCTCCTTCGCCTGCAAAAAACAGAGTTAGATAGCGGGGGTTTTTAACCCCCACAACCTGCAAGCATGAAAAATAGCGATTAGCTCCTTGCTGCTCATAAATATTTCACGAGCATGGTGTTTGATTCGTCTGGCCTTGACGAATTCAACCATGGGCTTTAGAGTCTCTAATTTTTCCTATATCACAAAGCCCCAATTTAAGAGCTTGAAAACCCTAAAATTCATCCATGGTGGTTTGTGATTCAGGGCTCTATAACTCAATTATCTTGTACCAAAAGCTTCGTACAGTCCCTATGAATACAAAACAATCAACAAAACGCGTTAATGATGCATGAATCAAAGTGTGCGATTATGAAAACAATTACCAAACCGTGAGTCTGTTCTGGGCGATTCCTATAGCCTAAGCACGTGGTTTTGATTCCAAAAGGTTTCTGAGAACCTCAGCAATGTGTTTGAATCACTACAATGCTTTGAATTGGCCTCGAGTATGAAGATCAGTTTCAAGTTTTCTTTGAATTTTTTCAATATGGTAATGGCTCTTTGCAGCAGTTTTTGCACGTGAATAGCATTAGGGTTGGCTTGCTTGCATATATGGGAAGAGAATTAGGTCAAGTCTTGGCCCAAAGATCCATTGCATTCATGTTTGTATATTTGATTTTCAATCAAATCTTTTTGCCTCTTTTTGATGGAGAAAACTTGCCAAAATTGGATATTCTTGTCTCTTTGATTGGCACACGAAATCTCCAGCTCATATTGGTCATATTTGCTTCATGAAAAGATTTGAAAACCATATCTTCATATTTTCCTACATTTTAAATCAATTAAATGAATTAATGTTAATAAAAAATTCAATTAATTAATTAAAAATAAGAAAATAAATCAATTTAAGCTCAATGGGTCGTGCATAAGCCTTGGACAATGTTTCAAGAAGAAATTTGAGGCCCATTAGCAAAAATAAGGTATTTTGAGCAAAGTTAACTTTTGCACATTCACAAAAATTTCCCAACTTCTCCAATGCATATCTTGCTCAATTTTGATCTTATGAACATGTTCTTGGACATTTTGGAAAGGTATTGAAGTCCTCTAACCAATGCCTTTGGTCCCATGTCGTTTGGATTTACCAATCTCAAGTTATGGTCTTTGACTTAAAATGCCTTTTTGTTGACTTTTGAAATTGACCTATAATGTAGAAATTGATAACTTTTTGTGAGAGCATTTCTTGGACTTGGAATGTGAAGATGAGTTGTAGGAAATGTCATCCCCTTCAAAATGAGCATTGGATGGGATTTTTCTGATGAACCATGAAAAGGTTATGCCCTGGTCAAGTTACAGTTGACTTTTCAGCTGTCCAAAAATAGCAACTTTTGCATCTTGATGATTTTTGAGCTATCCTTGTGGAATCATGATCAAGACTTGATCAAATGATGATTGTGATCTCAAAACAAGATGTTTGACCAAAAATTCTGACTTTTGATTGCAAAATGACCATTTTGCCCCTGCAGTTGATTGTGAACCAAATAGGGCTTTTGACTGTGGGCTTTGATGATGTGAGTCTTGAAACTTGACATGTAGATACTTGACAATGTATATGGGCCTATGGGACTTGATTTATCCCTTGAAAACCTCAACTTCCTTGCAAGAACCAAAACCCTAATTTTGATTGGCTTAGGAGGCAGTTGGACTGTGCAATCTTTGAGAAGTCTTGAACCATTTGAGGATGATTCTTGATAAACTTTGAAGAATATGGGAGGGCAAATTTTGGGGTACAACACCGCGGAACTATCATGGTGGATCAACACAACTGACATATGTTTTTCCCATAAGGTAATCTCAGTTAGCAAGCATCTTAACCAACTTGCTTCTTCACTAGCAGTCGCTAATGCTATATTCTCAGGATAATATGTTTCTTTGATTTCCAAGATACAACTCCTCTAGCTATGTTGAATACATAGCCACTAGTTTCTTTGGAATCATATGATAAGGTATTTCAATCTGCACCATTGTATCCTTCAGGTACAATGGGAAATCTCTGATAATGTAAACTGAGATTCATGGTCCTTTTAAGGTACCGTATGACTCACTCAATAGCTTGCCAATGTTCATTACTCGGTCTACTAGTAAACTCGCACAACAATCCCACGACATATGCAATGTCAAGTTTAGTACAATCAATGGAATACCTAAGACTTTCAATGATGCTCGCATGTTCTATTTGTCTAACACTTTCACCAATGTTCTTAAATAGCTTCACACTTGGATCATTTGGTGTGCTCACATGTTTACTGTCAAAGTAATTATATTTCTTTAAGATCTTTTTCACATATTGTGGTTGATCCAAATAAATTTCTTGCTCGGATTTTGTGATCTTGATACCAAGAATCACACTCACTTCTCTGAGGTCTTTCATATCAAAGTTGTTGCACAACAATGATTTCATATCATTAATGTCCTGAATGTTTGATCCAAATATGAGTAGATCGTCTACATATAGACATATGATAGTGAAAATACAATTCTCAAATTTGTAATAAACGTATTTGTCACTTTCATTCACTTTGTACACATTCGATATCATTAAGTTATCAAACTTTACATGCCATTGCTTTGGAGCTTGTTTTAGCCCACACAAAGACTTATCTAACTTACAGACCTTGTTTTCTTATCCATAGATCACAAACCCTTCTGGTTGTTTCATATATATTTCTTATTCTAAGTCACCATTTAAAAAAGTTGTTTTAACATCCATTTGGTGTACTATTAAGTTATAAATAGCAGCTATTGAAATAAGTACCCTAATGGATGTAATTCTAGTGACAGGAGAAAAGGTGTCTAAGAAATCTATATTTTCTCTTTGTCTAAAATCCTTGGCAACAAGGCGAACCTTGTATTTATCAATATTTCCATCAGGTTTTAGTTTCTTTTTCAAAATCCATTTACAATCGATTGATTTGCAACCAGGAGGCAAGTCTACTAAGTTCCAGGTCTTGTTAGATTCTAGAGATTCTATCTCATCATTGATAGCTTCTTGACATAAATAAACATCCAGAGATGACAAGGCTTCTTGAAGATTCATTGAATATTCTTCTACATTATAAGCCGCATAATCAGGCCTATAGTCTTTAGCAACTCTTACTCGTTTACTTCGTCGAAGTTCTGTTTCTACATTGTCGTTGCTTTCTGTGCTTCTTATCACAGGAATGTGACTCGATTGTGTGCCCCCACTATTTCTCAATTTGAAAGGAAATTTTTCTTCATAGAATTCAACATCATTTGATTCTATGATCACTTTTGCCTTTAGGTCATAAAACCTATATGCTTTACTATTTGCTGCATACCGAATGAAAACACATTCATATGGTCAACTAGCGAGTTTAACTCGTTTCAGATCCGGAATTCTGACATAAGTCAGACAACCCCAAGTTCTCAAATAAGACAAGTTTGGTTGTCTTTTCTTTAATATCTCATAAGGAGAGATCTTACATTTTGACTTGGGGACTCTATTCAGGACATTGCAAACAGTCAATAAAATTTCTCCCCACCAGTGAGGTGCAGCACCGGAATTCATCATAATTGCAACAAGTTCAGTAAGAGTTCTGTTATTTCTTTTTGTTTTACCATTCATTGTAAGATAGTATGGTGCAGCCGTTTCATGTACAATTCCATGTATAAAATTCATTAATAAACTAGAATCACACAATTTATCTATCACTACAGATTCTTATTATATCATTTGCAAATTCTTTACAAAAATTTTAAACATAAACTTCATTCTTCGTAATGGCGTACAAATCTACCCCAATAGACTGACTAAACCCTATCTTATTTAAAAGAAAACTAGAAACAATATTCTTTCTAATCTTAGGAACATGCATAACGTTCCTTAAGATTAAAGTCTTTTTGAAGGTGAAATTTAGCTCCATGTATACAATTCCAGCAACATTCGTGGTTTGGCCATCTCCCAACAACACTTTCTTATCTTTAGTATTCATGTATGTTTAAATATAACATGATCATAACAGACACAACGAGAGACGCATGTGTCTATCCACCAACCAACATATCCATCAACCATGTTGATTTCAATGACCATAGCAATAAATTACCTATTAGTCAGGTTAACCTGTGCATTAGGGACAACACCAAGTTCAAGCTTACTTCTACATTTCTTAGTCATATGACTTGATTTTCCATAGTTAAAACAAAGGGAAACCAACGTCATTTCTTTTAGGTGATGGTTGTTGCCTAGTTGGAGCTATTAGGATCATAGAAGGATTCCCATTCTTAATTCGGTTCACAATATTGCGGTTCTGATTCTTTAATTATTTTCCAAATGGCTTCAGAACTACACCGAATTTATTTTTGTTGTTTGAAACAACCAAAACTTTTTCTTTTTGATATTGTCTCTAAGATTCCCTTTTTATTTTTTAAACATTCAAACTATGGGGTAGTTTGTCAATAATAAAACCAATTTGAAATTGTTCATTTAAACACATATTTTTTGTGACGATCTTTTAAGCAATCTTTTGAAGTTCGTAACATTGAGCCTCTATCGACCTTACATTTTTGCATTTGATACTTGAAGTAGCGGCTAGCAACATACTTCTTTGCTCCAGCTTCTACGTCATACTTCTTTTTTCTGAGTCTCTCAATCTTGTTTTGCAGTATCACATCAACTGTAATTATCATACAGATCATCTGCGAGTCTATTCAAAATATGATTTTGTAGAGATTTTCATTCTCTTTCTATAAGGTGATTTCTTTACTATGCTGTAAATCATTCGCTTTAATCTGTGCAACAAATTCAACTTCAACAATATTAAGTGTTCCTTCTAAATCTCCAGATTTACTACCGTTAGTTTGTTCGATTGATCCATAAGGAGCAGCAAAATGTCATCGATCAGAACGTTAACAACTTTTTTCAACATTAAGAACTTCATCTTTTGTTGCCAACGTTTGAAGTGACTTCTCTCAAACCTGAACGATTTCTCAAAGACAATATCCGCAAAAGAACCAATAATTTCTTCAGTAGCCATGGCAGTTTGAAACGTCTTAAAATTGTTGTTTTCGGATTTTAAAATATTTGCCACCAAAGAAATTATCAGGTTGAGTCGCGGACTAGGTCGCTCTCTTTAAGACGTTTCGTAGCACTGCTCAAAATTATGCAAAACAGTCGAACTACCGCGCCGCCTCCAGGATAAAATAGTCCAGTTCTATACTGTAAGATTACTACTTGCATGATAGATAATCGGTCTAGAAATACACCCTCTGATGGTACAAGACCATTCAAATATAGTATCAACACCACTCGTAGTATCTGATACAAAGACCAGTCATAATAATTTCTCAAACAAAAAGAAACTCAAATAATTCTCCAAAGAGAAATTAATAATGGTCATTTGACCACTCATAATAATTTCTCCAAGAGAAATTCAAATAATTCTCCAAAGAGAATCCAAAAGATTAAACTTGAAAATTTCTCAACTCAAATGAGGAGAAATTAACATAATTCTCTAAAGAGAATTCAAGAAAATACTCGGAAAATTCAACGAGTAGGAAGAAAGGGGAAGAAGACGGCGCTTCGACAATTCGAGAGACGCAGAGTTACGAGAGTGAGGAAGGAAAAACTAATAGAATAGTTTTTGGTGTGATTTGAAATCAAATATGTGCACTCCTTATATAATGAAGTAAGGTAGTTAATATTTCTCACATGAGCAATGTAAAACTAAATGATTTTTTTTCAATAAAAAAGATATTCTAACAATGTGGGACTTGAGAAATTTTTAAATTCAACCTATTGAAAGATGTACATATTCCAACACTATATTCCATAAGTTATTATTTGATATATTCTTGGCTTTTGCAATGCATAGAACGCCACTTGGTGCATTAGTCGGCTGTCATTCCTGGAATACATTGTTTGGAATTGTGACAAAAGTGTCCTATTTGTGAAGTGGAGAAATGAAAGACAATCCAATTTGTGAGAAAATGATCACTTTATATATCAGTGACTTATGTTTATGCAGCCCTCCACATATTTCAAGTTCAAATCTCAAGTCAATGGTTAATGAAACTTATTTGCAACTAGATAGCTTTATAACTTAACTCACTCCTAAGAGATGAGAGATTCACTATCCTTGCCTTTGCAGATGATAATTGTGATTTTAACTTTTATTTATTTATATACTTACTGTTATTATGGTTTTTAATGGAATAAAATTGTACCAATATTTTATAATAGAAACGATGTAAATAAAATTAAAAATTTATTTTATTTTTGTTTAAAATCCATTTTTAAATAATTAGCATTAATTATCTAATTAATTTATAATATATTAAATATATAATTATTTAATTTGTAATTAAATATATCTTAACTAAATATTTTAATTAAAAATTATATATATTCGTACTTTATACTAAAATGAAATAGTATAAATGATATAAATAAAAATAATATGTTTTTGTTACTATTTTAATTTTATATTATTTTTTTAATTAAAACTATTCCATTTTATTAATTTATATTCAATGTACAAATTAACAATATAAAATAAAAAATTTATAAATTAAATTATTCTTTTATTTAAATTATTTTTTATTATAGATAATATCATAACATTTAATTATTTTTTCTTTTTAAATAAACTCTGTTTAGTTCAAGACTGATACTAGTTGTAACTTAAAAAATGAAAGATAAGAGGCAAACAGATTAGAATTAACTAGTCTCTGCTGTAAAAGGCACATGAGAACATATTAACAATGTGCATGTGTCATGCTTGTCAACAAGACAGCTAATTGCAAGCTCTATATAGTTCAAATGTGTTTTTTTATTAACTTTGAAGAAAGATTCTTAACTTAAGGGTTAATTGGTGTAACAACTAATATGAAGGGGACCCTTTAAATTTATATCTTACTTCTTAAGGATGAGAAAAAGTCTACTCCTGCTAGCAGTCAAGAAAATGACAAACTCACCCCATATAATTTCTGGTCATAAATCATGTGGTCAAATCTAACCAATGGTTGGTTTAGTCAAAGTCCAAGAAAATGAGCCAAAAGTGTTCACATTTAACATTAACATTAACCTGCCTTCGATTAATATTTAATCAAATCAATTTAGTTGATAGTTATACAGAGATATCAGTTTATAAATATTTAATTTAAACTTATGATATCTTATATATTTTCAATAGATGATATTTTTATCATTAGATTATTAGGCAAAAAAATAAAGGCAGATGAATTTCTATGATTGATTTTCATAAACCTAATTAACTAGCTTAAACCCAATTAAATGAGTATTAAACTTGAATTAAAAAATAAATTATTAGGTTGGAGTTAAACAAATTAAATCAAATGGTGTAGCTGAGATGTCACTCTAATGAGTTGGTTATTCACATAATGGACTACAACTACAAAAGAACACAACAAACAAAGAATATATAATAGAAACATTTATTATTTCTTCAAAAGAAGATGTAATTATAATTAAGGAACCAAACAAATTTGAATAATAACAAATGAAATGATTTTATGTTAAATATTTGAGAGTTTAATTTGTTCATCCAATGGTCATCATCATCTTCACAAATTCATCATAGTTAACTTGGCCATCACCATCCAAATCTGCTTCATTAATCATCTGATCCACCTCTTCATCAGTTAATTTCTCACCCAAAGTTATCATAACTTGTCTCAACTGCATAAATACACAATAATTTAACATATATATAAGTCAATCCACTTTTATATATATTAATTAATTTTTAATATATAAACGAAACAGTCATAAATCTTAAAACTCTATCATACAACTCCGACAGAGTGATATTGACGTTCAACCTATCAATATCGATTTTTATCTATTGAGCTAAGATTTACAGACTCTTAAATTCGCTCACACAACGTGTAATGATGTTGACGTTTAACCTAATAATATCGTTTTTTTTTCCAGTTAAAGGATACTCTTCATATTAATTGTATTTAGCACTCTAATATTAAAACCCTAATGCATGCACTAAACCATACAGCTAATATTCATAGATTGTGGAAAGGTACAAAGTACTGTCCTTGCCCCTGGTGAGATGTGCATGTGAAATTAATGTGACCTTAATAGTATATAATATTGTAATAAAAATATATATTAAATAAATATTCATGACACCCATTAGAGGAAAAATTAATACCTCAGTAGCAGAAATAAATCCATTTTCATCTTTATCAAAAACTTTGAAAGCCTCTTTCAGATCTTCCTCAGCATCAGTTTCCTAATTAACAAGAAAAACAAAAAAAAAAAGCAAAATTAGAAAACATTAATATATAATGATATTGAAGAAATTAAATTAAAAGGGATAATTACTTTCATTTTCCTGGCCATTAAGTTCAAGAACTCAACAAATTCAATGGTTCCATTGCCATCAGCATCAACTTCATTTATCATATCTGCAAGCTCTTCCTCAGTTGGATTCTGATCCAAGGACCGAATTACCGTAGCAAGTTCTTCCACAGTAATGCAACCTATCATACAAATTTTTTATCATATAGTATTATTATGCAAGAACATTATATTTTTACAAAAAATAAAAAAAAAACAAACAAACAATAAGAGTATAAATTTACCATCTCCATCTTTGTCAAACAAGCCAAAGGCTTCTTTGATCTCAACAATTTGGTCTTCATTCAAAATTTCTGCCATTAATAAGAAAACTGAATATACCAAGTCACAAAGAGAGTTTGAATTTTGAAGAGAGACAGAGAGATAGAGAGAAAATGTGGTAGAGTATAGCTCAATGTTAGCTGGCTTATATGACGATTTTTCTGTGTGGGAAAGTCTAGCAGAATTTCTTTTTGAATTTTAATTTAATTACTATATAATAGTCAATGCACGTTTATGACTGCATTTTCTGGTCATATACATATATATTACCTCAATTTATGATATACGTTTTCATTTGATTAGTTTTTTAATCTCTCAATAAATAATTTATTTTAATAATTTATTTTAATAATTTATTTTTCTTCATATCTAATATTGTTCTTATTTGAAATCATAATTGTTGTTGAAATGGTGGGATGGATCTGAGATGGGCATTGGACTTCCGACACGCTAGCGCGAGGTGGACAAAGTTAAGACTCCAATGTTCAAGTCACTGAATATAAGAAAATATATGTGATTTGAAAGTGAGAAGACATTTGAATATTTAAGAATGACATGTTTTTCTCTTTATATAACGAGAGTGCTAAAATCGCCCGTGAGGATGCGACGCACTATGCAAACAGTCGTCTGATTAATCTGGACAATGAATGATGCATCAGAGGAAAGAGTTATCTATGAGAGAACACATGTTTCTTGCATCCACTTTCTTCGTTCTTGTGTTGTGGGCCTTTCGCATTAGGCATTGCGGACAACCTAGAACAAGTATTATGTTTTATACTATTTAACTTTTAGCACAATGAGTACTATAAGGAAAAACAAAAGATACAACAACTGTTAAAATAGTAACACAAATACAGATCAGAGTAGAGAGAAATACACAAAAACTTTGTTCACACTGTTCGACTAAATTACCTACGTTTGCGACTAAAGAGTAGCTATAGTTCCCTTTATTTATGTCTTGTGAATCGCATATTGATTATAGTGTTACAAGTCATATATATATATATATATATATATATATATATATATATATATATATATATATATATATATATATATATATATATATATATATATATATATATATATATATATATATATATATATATATATATATATATATATATATATATATATATATATATATATATATATATATATATATATATATATATATATATATATATATATATATATATATATATATATATATAATATGAGGTTATAGTTTATCTAAAACCTCAATCCCTACTTCCCTCAACAAACAATTATTTCTACCCATAATTATCCCAGTTATTCTCTCAACAACCTATAGTTATCTCAACAACCTATAGTTATCTCAACAATATGAGACATATTCAACAATCTCCATCTTGGCGAATATCAAACCATTATGAAGATTTCTTGCATAATCATTTGTCCTAGAAAGTAGGGAGGTACACCTCTTGCTTAAAACTGAGAAACATGTAATCAGTCCAAACAGAGTTTGAACTTGTCATTGGTGGCTGACTAGGTCAATATATCAGCTGGATTCTCTGAAGTGTGAACCTTCTGAAGTAATATCTGTTGGGACGCTAACAAATTCCTGATCTTGTGGAACCTCACATCAATATGCTTGGTCCTAGCATGATACACTTGATTGTTCGCCAAATAGATATCACTCTGACTATCACAATGCAATTGAACTCAACCTTGCTTAACACCCAACTCTTTCACTAACTCTGTAAACCATAATGCTTCTTTGGAAACTTTAGCTATTGTCACGTTTGCCTCAGTTGTAGACATAACTACTATGGATTGAACTGATGATTTCCCACATATAGGTTCCCCTGTAAGAGAAAAGGAATACCCTATTGTAGACCTTCTACAATCCAGATCACTTACATAGTTAGAATCCACATATCCCACAATTAATGGTACACCCTGCTCCATGTTTAACATGATATAATGATTTGTTGTACCCTTCAAGTACCTTAGGATCCACTTGACTGCTTCTCAATGCTGCTTCTCTGACATGGACATGAACTTGTACACTTAACTAACTGCTTGTGCCAAATTCGATCTAGTACAAACCATAACATACATCAAACAACCGCTTGCACTAGCATAAGAAATTTTAGACATATCTTCAATATCTGATTCTGTCTTTGGACATTATTCTAAAGAGAGCTTAAAATGATTCGCCAATAGAGCACTCATATATTTTACTTTGCTCATGTCATATCTACTCAAAACACCTTCAACATAGATTTTGAGATAACCATAATTTATTAGCTTCTTTGTTCCTGTGAATTTCCATCTCAAGAATCTACTTTGGAGCACTCAGGTTATTCATATCTAACTCTTTACCCAACTTGATCTTTAACTCATTTGCACCATGCAAATGGTTGGCAGCAATCAACATATCATCAATATAAAATAATAGAAAAATAAAAGAATCATCATCAAGAATCCTCACATAAACACATCAATCATAATCACAACTTTTATACTCAATTTGGATCATGTATGAATCGAAGTGCTTATACCACTATCTTGGAGACTACTTCAAGCCATACAAAGACCTCTTTAATTTACAAATAAGTCTACCATGTCCAGTATCACTGAATCCCTCTAGTTGCTCCATATGGATATGCTCCTCTAAATTACCATGGAGGAAAGTTGTTTTCACATCCATGTGTTCTAAATGCATACTCTTGTTGGCTACTAGGACCGATACTGCTCTGATGGAAGTGTGTCTAACGACCAGACTAAAAATTTCATCACAATCAATCCCCTTATGTTGTGAATAACCCTTTGCAACTAGGAGAACCTTGAACTTTCCGCCTTCTTTTTCTGTTACAGCTGGATTTTTCTTGTACAACCACTTGCAACCAATAATTCTCTTTTCCTATGGCAGCTGGACAATATCCCATGTCTCATTCTTTTTCAAGGACTTCATCTCCTCCATCATAGCTCTTATCCACTTATCTTTCTCTTAGCTAGCCATAGCCTCTCAAAAGGTAGAAGGGTCTCTTGAACTGGTAAGAAGAATATATGTTGCTAAGTCTTCAAACCCATATCTCACTGAGGGTATAATACGATAAGGCTCTCTATCACGCACAAGTGTATAATCTTGTACGCATGTTGAATCTTGCACTCCATTTAAGCCTAGTTCATCTTACTGTAGGGCTACAATCTGCCTTGGACTCACTGGTGGCTCCTAAATGTCCACCTAAATCTTGCCCGTACAATAATTTTCTACCTTAGTATCTGGCACAACTGTTACATCTGACTGTTTCAACATCGACTTCTCATCAAATATATCATATATGATGAAGACCATATTCCTCTTAATCGGATCCCATAACTTGTATCCCTATAAGCCTTTATTATAACCAATAAAGATGCACTATTTTGACTTGGGGTCAAGTTTAGACCGATCCTCACTGTTTATATGAACATATTGAGATAGAGAAAAACACAAGAAAAAGGAGGGGTTTGAATTGGATTTTAAGAAAATATTCCCCTTTAGAAAATTATTTGATTGAAATATCAAAGAATATAAAATTCAATAAATATAAAGAGACATATTCAGTTATCCAGGTTCACCGTTAAATAGGCTACTCTTATCCATCCTCCTCAGGTGGTTTTGGCTTCAACAAAGACTTAATCCACTATAACCAAACTGATTACAGATGCACGGGCTACCCGCCAGTGACTAACAATCAACCAATGATCAACAACCATTGACCCCTTAAGAAATCTCACCTACATGGTCTTTCTTAACAGGATTTCATAATGGCCCGCAACAATTGTCATCTCGAGTCTTCTGACTAACACTAGTCACTCAAGGAACAACATAATGATATGTTCAGTGATCTCCACGAAATATAATGATCATCGAACCTATTAGATATCTGATCAACTTAATCTTTCTATGAGGGATTTATCACAATGACCCTCAGTCAGTGATCTCTTAAGAATTCTGACCTTCCTGGTCCCCTAAGAGATATAACAATCATTGACCCAAAAAGGTTTGAGACCAAATTGGTCCCTTATAATAGGATTTCATCTACGATGACCGCAACCAACGTCTTCTCAAGTCTTCTAATCTTTACTCGATCACTTGAGGAACCAACCAATTCTAAACATAATTGTTTTTCTTAAGATTACATGAGTTCTTCTTATCAAGCAGATCACTCCTAATTTAAGTAAATATTATTTGACATAATTCTGAGCAACAACTCTTGTGTACAAACAATTTACATGAAGATCTTAAGAAATAACACAATCTGAGCAACAACTCTTATGTTTTGCATATTTCTAAAAAAATGAATATAATCTAAGTAAAGTGAAGCATCTTGTAGTGTTCTTGTCTTCATCTTCTTTGTTTATCAAACTATGAGCAACACCTCCTTTCTTCTTCATAACTCTTCCAAGATGTATATGATTGATAGTTTGAATAACATCTTGCAGAATTCTTCATATTCATCTTCTTTCTTCATTAAGTAAGATATGAGCAACAACTCTTTGCTTTTTCATAATTCTTCCAAGATGTATATGATTGGTAGTTTGAATAACATCTTGTAAAATTCTTCATCTTCATCTTATATGGTTAACTTCAGCATGTTCAGCGTAACAACTCTTATAGTGTATGTATCCATGGCTTTCCAACAGCTTTTCTTTATTTGATCTTTCTCATTTTATAGACTTTCAAATAAAAGAGTCATTGAAAGGATAGAGAAGTCTTTTCTCCTTCTAACTATTGATTCCCAACGGATATATTCAAGAGTGGTTTGGAACAGTACGAAAAGTTACTTTCCTATACATGCTACTTGCAGTAGATAATGTACGTCAGTGGGAGAACTACTTCTTTGAGTAGTACTATTATTATACTATTTCCTTTTTGACTAAGTTTCTTAATCTTTATCTTCTAATGACGTACTTCTGATTCTGAAGTATTAAGCTTGGAAGAGATCAATCACTTGTCTTCGTTCTTCTGATGATTAACTGATGAGTAGTTCAGAAACTACTTTGTTGTTGTAGCGCATGAACACCAGAGTGGTCAGAACCAAATCTTGTCTTCAGAATTATGGGCAATAGCCTATCTGAAACACAAAGCTTTTCTTCTGATCTAGAACTACTTTTGAAGGCATATTTCTTTTTTGATCTTGATAGATGAAGATTGTGTTGAGAAGATGTTTCTATTTATGTGTTCAGAATATTGACTTCGTCTTTAGAATCCAAGTATGATATCTTCTAATGAACAAATCTTGACTTCTGATCTTCTATGTTGGAAGCTTGTTTCTTGTGCATTCTTGATTTCTGATTTTGAAGCAACAACTTATCAGAAAATATTTTTTCTTGGAAACTCATTGAGATTCTTTTCTTGTCAAACATTCAACATTCCATAGAACTACTGGTGTTACCTTAGAAATAGAACTCAATGGTTCTTCTCTTGAGTGATAAACTGATTCTGATGATATCTTGATTAAGGTTATCCAAAATTCTAATAATGTATCTGCACACTCAATGAAACCATTAGAATTAAAATTCTTCTTCATAAAATATATGCTTGTTATCATCAAAACTCAGAGATTAAACACAGATCTAAATCTTGTTCTTACACATATGTTGGACACCCAAAAATCCTCAAATTACTTATATCAATGAGGTTACTTGTCCATAAATCCTATGATACTTTGCCATTCAAAAAAGCCATGGTAATTTTTGACTAGATAGCATTGTCAAATTGAGTGTTATTGCCCATAAACCTTTTGAAATACCAACATTCAACCAAAGGCATATTTCCTTCTCTGTCAGAGTCATGTTCATCCTCTCTGTAACACCATTATGTTATGGTGTCTTCCTCATAGAAAAGTGCCTCATGATTCCATTCTCCTCACTAAAATGCATGAATTTCTTGTCAGTGTATTCAATTCCATTATCAAATCACAAATACTTTATTTTTCTTCCTGTCTGGTTCTCAATCTCTATCTTCCACAATTTGAACTTGGAAAAGACCTCAAATTTTTATTTCGTAAAATAAACCCAAACCTTACAATAAAAATTATCACTGAGTGTCACACATTACCTGGAACCTCCAATGGTTGACTCTTTTGTAGGCCCCCAGACATTAGAATGGACATAGTCTAAGATTCATTTGGTCTTGTGTTGCTCGGTCTTTAAACAAACTCTACATTGTTTCCTAAGAATACAACACTTGCATAATCCAGTTGTGCAAATGAGAACACCCTTCAACAAATTCCGTTTATGTAGTCCCATCATCCCATGTTCACTGAGATGACCCAAACACATGTGCCATAATTTAATTATATCATTATCACTTTCAACAAATTTTACATCACCTATAACTGTGCCCCCTAACAACTTATAAATGTTGCTTGCAGTCCTCTTTATCGGTATCACCGTCATTGCACCCTTGCTAACCCTCATGATGTTTATATCTCCATATGACCAGAATGAATAACTACTCACCCAGAGAAATCAAATTATTCCTCAATTATGAAACATAACGCACCTCACTCAACGTGCGTACGCCACCATCACTCAATGAAATTTTAATTTTCCCCTTTCTAGTGATGGTAGAAGTTTTATCATCACCTAAATAGACGAAACCAAAATCACCTAATTTAAAAGAGTTGAACCATTCCTGGTGCGACTACGTATGGTAGGAGCACTCAAAATCAAGGATTCATGAATCAATGCACTTTGAAAATAGGACGCAAAACAAATCCTCTTTACTACAGGGACCATCAATCTAAACTACATTTGATAAACTACTATTACCTAGCTTGTTTAGACAGTCCCTCTTCCAATGACCAATTTTCTTGCAACCATAACATTCTGCTATTTTTTTGTTCTTGGACTTGAATTCTTTTTCTTTCCACAACCCACTGCCTTACCCTTGCCTCTGCCATGGTCTTGACCTTCCTTCATAAACAAACTTTCATTTGAGCTTCCCCCACCTTCCTCTAAACTTTGGAGATGTTGTGCGTGTTGTAAAAGAGTAGAAGAAATATAATCTAGTGTGATTGTTTCCTTCTTGTATGTGAGGGTGGTCACCAAGTGATCATAAGAGCTTGGAAAATAGCACAAAAAATAATGACTTTATCCTTATCGTCAAACTTCTCACTAAGCCGTGTCAAATCAGCGAGGATGTTGTTGAAAGCATTGACATGAGCCTGCAAATTCCCTCATTTATGCATCTTCAGGCTATAGAGACGCTGCTTTGCAAAGAATTTGTTCATGAGAGTCTTGGACATGTAATGTCTTCCCAATTTATTCCAGGAATCCTTTGGAGTTGTAAGGTCTAATATATGATTCATCGCGTCATCAGAAACACAAAGTTTTATCAAACTTGCAGTTTTCTCCTTCATCTCATTCCAATCAACTGTTGTGATGTCCGTCGATTTCTTATCACAAAGCACCATCTGTAAACCTTATTGAGCCAACAAATCCTTAACCCTCTTTTGCCATAAGCCGAAGTTTCCCATTCCGTCGAACCGAGTCACTTCGAATTTTGCACCTAAAAGATTAAGTGTCATCAAATACCAATTGTTAGATCAGATACTACTTGTTAGGGAAGTCTGATAGCGAGGTTCGGAAATGTCAATGGACTAAACGTTCATGGTTACAAGAGACCCTGACACCACATATCCATCCAAAACCTTAAGGCAATGAGGGGTAATGACTCACATCTCTTATAAACCCAATATTTCCTCCATTCCTAATCGATGTGCGACTTTAACACTTTCACACTTGAAACCCAATAATCTCTCTCACAAGTGTGAGTCACCCACATCACTAGTCTTGATCCGCACTAGGATCCACTTTCGCTCCCCCATTGAACCAACCAGGGCTCTGATACCAATTGTTAGAAGAGTAACACGAATACAAATTAAAGTAGAGAGAAACACAAAAAAACTTTGTTTATGCAGTTCGTCCAAATTACCTATGTCTGCCACTATATAGTAGTTATAATTTCCTTTATTTATGTCTTGTGAATTGCATATTGATTACAGTGTTATAAGTCATATATAATACAAGATTTTAGTTTATCTAAAACTTAATCCCTAGTTTCCCTCAACAAGCAATTATCTCTACACATAATTATCTCTATCAACAACCTATAATTATCTCGACAACTCATAATTATCTTAACAATATGAGTTATACTCTCAAAAATCTATAATTATCTCAATAATTAAATCATATTCAACAATAACAATAACAAAAAAAATATATAAAAATTCCAAAACAGTTAAAAACTCCGAAAAACCTCGTAGGAAAGACACTCAAACAATTAGAAACTTCTTCATAAAATTCATTCTAAATCTATGATAATCACAACTATCATCAATAGATTAAGGAACACATAAAAGAACTTAAAAATCACAAACCAGAAACTACTACTAATCTTAGAAGCAATTGAAATTTCAATCCATTATTTATTTATGCTATTTATTATATTTAAGTTAGAGTTTGACAAATTCATACACACAAAAAAAATAGTATTTTAAGGACATCATTATACAAAATAAACAAGTAAACCATTATTTAAATCCTTGAAATTATAATTGTCCATTCTATTTAATCATTCAGATTTGCAAAATAGCAATTTTGTCATTTAGTTTGAAAAATATCAAGCAGCCACTTCAATAAAAAGGATACAATCCCTTAAATAATAGTAACACATTTGTTATAATAAAATGCAAAGTTAGTAGTTTATGGCATTATTATGTAATAATTAAAAGAAAGAAGATTGCAAGCCTTTGATTTGATCTCTATCCAAATAAATACATCGAGAGAAGGTGGGAGCATGTAGATTTAATTAAAGTATTTAATAATATGATTTTTGAGTTATATAATGGAGAATGAAATTGTACAGCTTGGAAGGTTTGATATTTAGGGGACAAAAGACATTAATTAGAAGGGTAGCAGTAATAGGCAAGAGAGAATGGACTATAGATTATTATACACTTAGGTAGGTAGTAATATCAACACTATACTCTTATTTATTATTTTTGTGATAAAAAATAAATTGTGGTTAATTTACCAATACTTGTAACTCTATAGTTTTCAACAATTTCAATGAAATTACACCAACCTAGAAAAGACCTAGAAAAGTTGAATTTTAGAAAACCTAGTTTTCTTTTTCTTGGAATTGATTGATAAAAAATCATTGTCAACGCGCTTCTATGGAAAAATGTATATACCATACCATGTAGTACGTGTGGAAGGAGTCAAGATATTAGATGTTGTTTCTAGATTTGGGATAATCATCTTATTATAAAGAAAATGTTTAAATACTATCTATGATATTCAACTACTATTTCAGAAATCTTGATTTTGGATTTGGGATTATCATCCTATTATAAATTAAATCTTGAAATACTCTTTAATTTTTTTTAACTATTTGTTATATGGAATAGAATGTAATGGAATACAAAAATTGGTTAATTAGCTGATTGGTGGGTTTAAATTTGTTGTTAGGTAGTTAGTATGTTATAAATTGATTAGTTTATTAATGTCATATAATTATTTATTATCTTTTTATTTTAATTTTAATAATTCTTTTACTGTATTATAATATTGTTATATAATAAATATTTTATATAAATAGCAAACATGGAGACAATAAACTGCGCCACTATATCTTTTTAGCTACTTAAATCAATCTACTTAAAACTTACATTCATAGTCTTAGGAGACACAATATTACTAAACATGTGCCTTTGCACTCTCTATAAAAGATCATAGTCTTTGGTGCTTGAAAATCAAAAGTGTTAAAGACAAATGACATGAAAGCATGTTGATTCTCGTAACATATTTTCTCATGCTTGACTACTTTACTTGAAGCGATTTTGAGAGTTGTCTGTTGATAAATGGTTTTCCACCTTTATTTACAATTGATTTTAGTTATAGTTTCTTTATTTTGTCAAGTGTTATAGTTCATTCTTCTATGTTTTATGCGTTTGTTGTGTATTTTGTTGTTTTAGACCCAGAGGAATAAAACCAGGAAAATCAGTGCGAAAAGTGCAGAATTCAGAGTTTCGGAGGAAGTCTCCAAAACCAAGCTACAGGGTACCTGACACGGCCATTCGTGTCGCCTGACACGGACCGTGTCAGGAGAGGAGGCTCAGCAAGCAGGTTTGGGAGAAGAGGCAGAGGCTGACACGGGTGTCCGTGTCAGCTGACACGGCCCGTGTCAGAAGGTCTGGACGAGAGAGTTGTTGGTGCGATGGATAGAGAATGACACAGGTAACCGTGTCAGCTGACACGGCCCGTGTCGGTCTATGACGTTGATTTCCTGATTTTTTTCATACATTTTCCATATGTTAAGTTGTGAGGACGTTTTGGGTACTTCCAATCGACTTGGATGAGTGTTGACTATTTAAATGAGTTTTCACAAGGAATAAATGGATTTTTTGGCAGTGAAAAATAGTTTACGCGACTGAAGATTGGAGAAGTCAAGGTTTTAGGAGAGCTGGATATTTTCATGCGCGGAAGCAATTGAAGATAAAAGTTCATCCCAATCCTTGTAATGTCTATATTTTTTTGTGTGATTATTTTGAACAATATGAGTAGCTAAATCCCCCTTCCCCAATGCTAGAGGATGTCCCTGATTTGCAAATGTATTGATTTTGAATTCTTGGTATTAATACAATAATTGCTTTTCAATTTACTTGTTCAATGTTCTTATGCCTTTCCTATCGAACAAATAGGGATTGATCCACGATTAACAATTAGGGCTCGATCGCCATTGTTAAGGTTTTTGAACAATTAGACTATAGTAGATATCACCTAGGACTAGAGATACCCTATAGGTCACCGGTAAAATCTTGATAACATAACTGCTTGGTTTCATCATAATTCACTAAGGACTTAGGTATTAGGATGAAGAACCAAATGTTTTGTCACCAAAGACTTAAGGGAAAACAAACTAAAGATTCGGTAGTTGAAAGTAATGAACTTGTTGAAGAGATCAAGAATGAAGGTTAATACAAGGTCAAATCACACACTTACCCTGGCATGCTCCTTATATATGTTAAAAAGCCATTTAATCTTTCTATTGATTAAGTGACAATTTCAAAACCTTATCCCAAAGTATAGTTTTGTTTAATTGAACGTGAATTGAACTCGATAATTACATGCAGTCCTTGAGATCGACATTCGGAGAATTTCTCATTATTACTGCAAGACAAAAATAGTACACTTGCTATTTTTTCCATCAAGTTTTTGGTGCTGTTATCGGGGACTGCCTAGTTATTGAGTGTAATTTAAGTTCAATTAAAATTTTGTTGCTCTGCAACTAAAATTTCTTTTCTAAAGTTTTTATATTTTTGTTATTATTGATTTTTCCTAGCCTTTGTATGCGAGGAAAGGCCTCGGCTGAATTTCCTTTTGACGCAGAAATTGAAAGAACTTTTCGCGCAAGGTGCAGACAAGCTCGGTTAGTTAGATAGAAATCAGAAGGTTCATCAGGCCATTCAGGTTCAGAGTCTAAAAAGGAAAAACCAATGGCTGAAGACCCACCACCACCTGAGAGACTTCTTGGGGATTACGGAGGAGCAAATGCTCCGGCAGGTCGGTTGACTATTGTGAATCAACCAGTTAATGTTGCAAATTTTTAACTGTATCCTTCAACCATCCTCCATCTCGAGAATAGATCTCTCACCGGAAAGATCAATAGAGATGCCAATAAACATTTGCAGAGATTCCTCACCATGAGTACTACTTTGAAGATTAAGGGGAACTCTGAAGAAGCTAAGAAATTAAGGATGTTCCCATTCATGGTGTCTGAAGATGCTGAAGAGTGATTTTACTCATTTCCAGCTGGAAGTATCACCACTTGGGAACAGATGGAGAAGACTTTCCTTGATGAGTACTTTCCTGCTTCTGTTTATATTCACAAAAGATATGATATTGTGAATTTTAAGCAGAAGAAATGAGAGTCGCTAGGTGATGCTTATAAGAGGCTTAAGAGGTTATTAGTAGTCTGTCCCACTCACAACATGGGCCAAACGGAGAAAATGAAAATGTTTGTAAATGGCCTTCGAATAAAGACAAAGCATCTTATTGATACAACAACTGGTGGCTCATCCAACTTTACAACAGCCACTAGTGTGAAGAAGATTATTGAAGCTATTTCTGCAAATGAGCATCTGGAGCTATATGACAGAGTTGTAAGCAAACCAGAGGGAGTTATTGATTTGAAGTTGGAAGTGAATAAGCAACTAAAAATTAAAGAGGCTATTGCTGCAGAAGTGGAGAAAAAGCTTAAAGCAATGAACATGGGTACTCAACAGATAGCTCAAGTTCAACAGGTACAAAAGGTTGTTTGTGAAATTTGTAGTGGACCACACCTTACTATGCAATTTCTTACAACTCCACAACAAATTGAGGGGATAAAATTCTTAAGGCAAAATAACCGATATTCTAACACCTATAATCATGGGTGAAAGAATCATCCTAAATTCTCCTAGAAAGATCAGTTGCAACAAGCTCCTCATAAGGAAAAATGGGAGGTGGATATTGAAAAGATGGCTGCCCACACCTCTCAATTTCAAGAAGAGATAAGGAGTAATCATAGGAATACCACACCTGCAATAAAAAAATTGGAAGTTCAAATAGGATAGATTGCACAACAAGTAGCGATGTGGGCACAAGAAAATCAGAAAAATCATGAGAATATTAATGTTACCACAACAAGGAATGAGAAAGCTGCTGAAGAGAAGAAAGATGAGGTAAAATTTGATGATAATATCATAGAAGTAGAGTTGGAAGTAAGAGAGAACAAGAAAAAATAGGAAGAAGTGGTCTCACCTGTGAAGATAGTTGAAAAGAAGACTAAACCAGTGATCAAGTTACCGTATCCAACTCGAGTGGCAAAGAAGGACACAAAAGAGAAAGAGTCTGATAAATTTGTCCAGTTGTTCAAAAAGGTAGAGATTAATATACCATTCTTTGAAGCACTCGAGAAAATGCCTTTGTATCAAAAATTCATGAAGGAGGCATTATCAAAGAAGAGATCAACAGGAGAGGGATCGGTACTCAGTGATGAGAAATTGTGTGTAATTGCACCCGAGAGGAAAATACCTGTCAAGCAGAAGGATCTAGGGTCAATTGCAATACCATGCACCATAAAAGATAGAACTTTCAAGAGGGTTCTGGTTGATTATGGATTAGTATGACTTTAATTCCATTATCGATTTTCAAGAGGCTCGGTATTGAGAAGTTAAGCGGGAGTGAGACAAAATTGAAATTTGTTGATCACGCCATTAAGTAGTCATATGGGATAGCCGAAGATGTATTAGTGGAAATTGACAATTTTGTTTTCCCAGTTGATTTTCAGATCATGGACATACCTGAAGATGAAGAGACTCATATCATTATTGGTCAACCATTTATACTGACTAGTCGATGCAATTTTGATATTGAGACAGGTAATCTAACACTAAAATCATTTGATGAGGAGATAACCTTGAAGGTGTTGGAAATCAAGAAGAAAGGTGCAGGTAGAAAGAATAAATCTTTAGTTGGAATGATCAGAGTAGAAGGAGAAAGCAACAGTTCAAAATCACTCCCCGAAGAAGTCTCAGGAAAAATCTCTCAAGTGGCATCAATAAAAATTCCTAAGCTTAGTCAAGAAGGAAAGAAGATAAAGAAGAAGGAACACCGAGCCAAGAAGATGGAAGTTGGAAGTGTCTAGAAGCACAAATTGATTGATACTTTTGATCTGAATGAGTTCTGGATTGCGGAAGAGACAAGCAACAAGGTGTGGAAGAGGAAATACCCTCATAAGGGGATGAATCGTCGAGTCATGCGATGTTAAACAGAGCGCTTAGTGGGAGACAAACCCTGCTTTTAACTTATTTTTTGTTTAATTTTGTTTGTAGGTAATCAAAAGGGAGTCTTACTATTGAAAGCTAGGAGGAAACAACATGTGTGTATTCCCCTTTGTGAGTCACCTTCCTCGATCTTGTTCTGAAACATTGGGGTCAATGTTTAGTTCAAGTTTGTGGGGGGTGGGGGGTGGGGGGGGGGGGGGGGGGGGGGGGGTTATTGCGTTTCTTTTTACTGATTTTCTGTTCGATCTGTTTGTTGTTTTTATGCTAAGTGTTATGTAAATCCACGAGTTGAAGTCCTTCCCAAATTTTTCCAAAATTTTTTGTTTTGTTCAAGAACTTGTTTCTCATAGAGTTCGGGAATAGTATATAAACAAAGGGATGGTTGTTGGGAGGTAGGAAGTTTGAATTAATATGATAGTGATATGAGTCTAATGTGTAGATTTGTACCATAGTGCTTGAATCCTGAGAAATAATCCTGAAGTAGTTTATCCTCACAGTCTGGCATAACATAGATTCACATGCATGTATGATTGATGGAGAAATAAATAAATTTGGCATCAATTGATGAAAAGGCGGTAAAAGGCAACTGGCTCGCTAAATTGGGTAACCCTCATCTATTTATTTATCCCAAAGGTGGTTGATCCCCAAACGTCATCCAAAAGAACAATATATAACTGCAAAGTTTGAAAATTTCATCGGTATTTAAAAGTAGCAAATGCTGCTATTTGGTGCCTAAGCAAAAATTCTTGATTAGTCTTGTGCACGTGATGATCATCATAATTCTCATTGCCTTAATTTGACTTCCCGAATGAAAAATGAGGAAAATCGGAAATAGACTTAAGTACAAAGTATAGTTAGAGAGGTATCTGAAGAGGAAACTCTAGATTTAAAGATTCTTAAACAAACTCTTCGCGTCATGTGAACATCGGAAAAAAATACTTTTTTATAAATTTGAACACGTATGAGTATCGGGCTGCTGTAATTTTCATGATTTCTTGTAATGTTCGCTCGAGGTCAAGCAAAGATTTAAGTTTGGGGGAGTTTGATTAGTGGTTTTTCCAACTTTATTTACAATTGATTTTAGTTATAGTTTCATTATTTTGTCAAGTGTTTTAGTTCATTCTTCTATGTTTTATGCGTTGGTTGTGTATTTTGTAGTTTTCAGGCTCAGAGGAATAAAACCAGGAAAATCAGTATGAAAAGTGCAAAATTCAGAGTTTCGAAGGAAGTCTCCAAAACTAAGCTACAAGGTACCTAACACGGTCACCCGCGTCGCCTGACACGGGCCGTGTCAGGAGAGGAGGCTCAGCAGGCAGGTTTGGGAGAAGAGGCAGAGGTTGACACGGGTGCCCGTGTCAACTGACACGGCACGTGTCAGAAGGTCTGGGCGAGAGAGTTGTTGGTGCAATGGAAAAAGAACGACACGAGTTCCCATGTCAGGTGACACGGCCCATCGGCCTATGATGCTGATTTCCTGATTTTTTTCATACTTTTTCCATATGTTAAGTTATGAGGGAGTTTTGGGTGATTCCAACCGACCTGGATTAATGGTGACTATTTAAATGAGTCTTCACAAGGAATAGAGGGACTTTTTGGCAACGAAAAATAGTTTACACGACTGGAGATTGGAGAAGTCAAGGTTTTAGGAGAGCTGTAGATTTTCATGCGCGGAAGCAATTGAAGATCAAAGTTCATCCCAATCCTTGTAATGTTTATATTTTGTCTTGTAATTATTTTGTACAATATGAGTAGCTAAACCCTCCAATTCTAGGGGTTGTCCCTGATTTGAAAATGTATTGATTTTTAATTTTTGGTATTAATACAATAGTTGCTTTTCAATTTACTTGTTCAATGTTCTTATGCTTTTCCTATCAGACAAATAAGGATTGATCCACGATTAACAATTAGGGTTGGACCGTCATTGTTAAGGTTTTTCAACAATTAGACTATAGTAGATATCACCTAGGACTAGGGATACCCTATAGGTCATCGGTAAAATCTTGATAACATAACTGCTTGGTTTCATCATAATTCATTAAGGACTTAGGTATTAGGATGAAGGACCAAAGGTTTTCTCACTGAGGACTTAGGGTAAAACAAATTAAAGATTCGGTAGTTGAAAGTAATGAACTTGTTGAAGAGATCAAGAATGAAGGTTAATACAAGGTCAAATCACACACTTACCCTAGCATGTTCCCCATATCTATTAAAAATCCATTTTATCTTTCTGTTGATTAAGTGATAATTTCAAAACCTTATCCCAAAGTATAGTTTTGTTTAATTGAACGTGAATTGAACTCGATAACTTCATGCAGCCCTTGAGATCAACATTCGGGAAATTTCCCATTATTACTGCAAGGAAAAAATAGTATAGTTGTTATTTTTCCCATCATCTGTCCCACAGTAAAACCTCCAGTCCTCAACCCTACCAGTGGGGAAACTCCACTCAAACCTACACATGCATGTTTCCATCCTACACACCCATACACCAAAACATATGTTAGCCTAAAAGTCGATCTTCCCTCATGTGAATCAGTCAAATAATTAACAGACGCCTCTTTTTTCACAATATATTCTAGGAAGTTGTTATTTGTATCAAATTTGTAAACATACTTTTCATATGAAATTGAGATTCATCTCTTTGATCACATTCTTCATAATCAGTGTATTGTTATATTTACAAATAACTTTGACTATGGCGACATCTTGGGACCACCCTAGAAAAGGGTGACCACACAAGGTTCTCTGAAGGGAGGTATCGCCTCACCCGTATATTTTCCTCATCCCCGGGGAGAAGAAACGTGGGATGATATGTGTCTTGGATAAAGAGAAAGTCATAGTCGTTACTGTGATCGGTGGATTTAGAACTGACTGTTTAACGCTGGTTTCGCGAAATGTCGTGGAAGCAAGAGTCGCCACCGTCTTTTATTTTCTCCAATATGGACAGGACAAAAGCACAACAAAATTCCTTATGAGAATGTTTCTCGGTTCGAGAGGTAGATTTATAGAAAGGGAAGGTGTTAGCACCCTTTCTATCCGTGGTTATCCACGGGCTCTTAGATACTTGCTCTTTATGTTTTCAAAATGTTTGCTTTTCAATTGTGAGTGGGTTTGAAAAAGTTTCTTTGAAAGATTTCTGAATAACTCTTGTATCAGTCCTCAAGAGTGTTTGAAAAATTTGTTTTGAAAGCTTTTTGAAAGTGTAAGGTGTAAAAAGTATTTTGTTTATTTTTGAAAAGAGCAAGTATCTATGAGTCATCTACCTACTCTAAGGAATTAAGTTGTGTAAGTGTCCTTTAGGTAGTGCCATCCCACCATTGAGAGATAGGTAGCACCACCGTTGGAGGTGTTCGGGTCAATTCGATTGTAGGGACAGTGTGGTCACTGAAGCAACAGTTAGGACACCTTAGAAGCTACCCTTATGTCCTGATCCTTTTTTAATCCGAGGCTACCGTTTCGAGGAAACTGTTTCGAGGCAACTGTTTCGAGGCAACTGGATCATGGACATAAGGACCGCTAAAACGTCCTATACTTGACGACTACGTTTCGAAGGCAACAAGTGAGGCGTACCCTAGAAGTGGTGTGTGTATTGTGTGTTGTATTCAGTTAATGTTTGTCTTTGTTATTAGTGAGCTACGAGTTGTTTTTATTCACCATACATTCTTGCATGCATTTAACAGTTAAGGGGTGCAGAAAGTAAATTGCGGAAACATAAATCCTACGCTATTACAAGGCGCAGGTCTATACATCGCCAAAAATTACAAAGACCCGTTTTTGGTAAATAAGTACGGAAAGTAAATAAAAACAGTAAAAATCCTAATTACTATTACATCCGGAGGCAGTTACAAAAATAATCAAAATAAAGAAATAAAATTAAAATGCGCGCGAAAGAAAGAATCGGGAATGTTCTAAGGGTGTTGACCCTTGTTTAGAAAAGAAATTGATTTTTTTTTGTCTTTTTGTCAATTAAATGCAATTAATTAAATAATTAAAAGAAAATATATTTTTGTGTTTTTTATGTTTTTATGAAATAAAATAAAAAGAAACAAAATTAAGTTAACCTAATTCTAAATTATTTTAATTATTAAAAGAAAAGTCAAAATTGCCTAATTAAACTATTTCAATTAATGTTTATTTACAAAATAATATAATAATAATAATAATGATGTTAGTTCTATTTTTTTGATTTTTTATGAAAATATGTTAATTAAATTAATTGTTAATAATAAAAATAATTAAAAGGTTAATAGTTAAAATAAGAGAAAATGACAAAACAAAATAAAAAAAGAAGTAAAACCAAGAGGGTGTTGACCCAAAAATGGAGGTGAAATCTGGAATTGTGAGGGTGCATTCAGAGGGTGTCCAATTCTCAGCATCGATGGAGAGGTTGCCGGGGGCTGTTGAGAAGGATGTTGTATGGTCGCGGTGCTGCTGTGAGTGACTCGGTCTCTCGAGGAGTTTTTTCTTCTTTCCTATTCTTTCTGCAAAATGAAACAGCAATTCTTGTGAATTTTTGAATTTTGCGGCGGATCTGATTTGCTCTCGTCTTCGATATTTCCTGGAAAAAAAACTTCGTACAAATTGTTAAATGAATCTATGTAATGTGTTATTAAAAGGGTAATGATTTTCAAGAAAAGATACAAGTTGCATATGTCAAGGTTTGAAGGTTAGATTGAAGGGATATGTGTAATGAATGAGAATTATACAGTGAATAGAAACTGTGGTGAAAATTCAGCCTTTTCTATGTACAAGACTATTGGAGAAATTGGTGAAAAAGGGTAAATCAAAAATTTAGAAATCGGAAAAAGATGTATTAGAATGTGGATTTGTGATCGAATTTCTTTTGAATTTTTTGGAATTGGTTTGGCCGTTTGAGAGATGCTTGAATTGCACTGGAAGGTTGAAAACAGTTTTCACTTTTTTGCTTGGATTTTTGAATTTGGTTCTTGCTGCCTCTGAGTTCTCTAGGTTGTGAATGACATATGGAAGGCTTGCACATGTGTTATGTAATGAGTATCAATCAGCATAATGGTCATTGAAGCCTTGCAATAATGTTTTGGATTATGCCATGAACTCCATTGAAACAACTTTCCATTCTTGTGAAAATTTGAATTTTTATGCCCATAATAGGCTTTGCACGAATTTGAAAGGTATTTCAAGGTGTATCAAAGCTATTCAACACAAAATATATCCCTCCATTAATTTCTTTGATTTTTATTTGAATTTTAAAGATTTAAAATGAATTAAATCAAATAAAATTAAATAAAAATGGAAAAATTAATTTTAGATCTTGAAATAAATTGTGGGACACGTGGGAGGCATGGACAAGCCGAATCAAGTGGAAAAAGTGGGCCCCTTTTGTCAAAAATGAAGTTTCAAGGATAATTGACTTTGGCCATTTCACAAAAATTTCCCAACTTCTCCAATGCATATCTTGCTCAATTTTGAAGCTATGAACATGTTCTTGGACATTTTGGAAAGATCTTGAAGTCCTCTAACCAATGTCTTTGGTCCCGTGTCATTTTTATTTACCAATATCAAGTTATGGTCTTTGACTTAAAGTGCCTTTTTGTTGACTTTTGAAAATGACCTATAATGTTGAAATTGATAACTTTTTGTGAGAGCATTTCTTGGACTTGTAATGTGAAGATGAGTTGTAGGAAATATCATCCCCTTCAAAATGAGCTTTGGATGGTATTTTTCTGATAACCCATGAAGAAGTTATGCCTTGGTCAATTTGCAGTTGACTTTTTCAACTGTCCAAACATAGAAACTTTTGACACCTTGATGATTTTTGAGCCATTCTTGTGAAATCATGATTAAGAATTGATCAAATGATGATTGTGGCTTCAAAATGAGATGTTGACCAAATTTTTTGACTTTTGACTGTCAAATAACCATTTTGCCCCTACAGTTGACTGTGAAGCATTTAGGGTTTTTGACTGTGCAATTTGATGATGTGAGTCTTGAAACTTGACATATGGATGCTTGTCAATGTATATAGGCATGTGGGACTTGTTTGGACCCTTGAAAACCTCAACTTCTTTGCAAGAACTAAAACCCTAATTTTGACTGTGTTAGGAGGCAATTGGACTGTGCAACCCTTGAGGGATTTTGAAGCTTGATCTGGAGATTGATCTTGGCAAATTTTGAAGGATATGGGAGGGCAAATTTTGGGGTACAACAGTTACTGACCTACGTTTCCCTTAGGAATAGGGATTCAACTATCCACCTTTTGATTACGAGGGCGACGACCTTTTCTAAGAAAACACTAGGGATCAGGATATAAATACACTATCCCTCAAGGGGATATGGAAATCTCAATTCATACACACTCAATATCACCCACTATTACTCAGAGAGCACTTCGCTCCTAGTAGCCCTAACACCGTCAATCTAATCGCTTGTCTGCAACCTAGCAGCGCCCACCACCAACAAGGTCTCTCACCTTACATGAATTGATCCCTTAAAAAGCCTCAAAAACCATAGTGTAGGGCTACTTACCACCATGAGCTAGCCCTCATCCTCAAACGTGTAATATACCTACTAAATCCTATGAGTCTTCCTTCCCTTGCAGGGAGACCAGACACAATTGTATTTTTTGGACAATACAGTGGCACACACCATGGGACCAAGTATAATTGACCTGGGCCACACCTCTCACTTTGACCTTATCATCCCCTTTTCTTTCTCTCATCAAATGACTGACAGAGTCCTACATCATGCAACAAGCACCACCGTTAGAGGTATATCCAGGAGGGGCCTCTCTAGGGCCGCTTGACAAAGATATGTGAGGCAGGTGTTCGATGTAATCATCATATCCTCCAGTTTTTCTAAGGCCACCATAGAAGCGACTGGGGTTAACATCATTTTCTCTAAATAAGATCCCCTGGGCATCAACCCTCACGACAATGACCCATTGGTCTTCACCATCCAACATGGCAACTAGGATATCAGGCGCGTCCTGATAGACCTAGGTAGCTTAGCTGATGTCTTGTTCTAGGATGCCTTTCAGAAGTTACAACTGGATAAAGATGATAAGGAAGGATTCACAGGCTCCTTGACAGGATTATTGAGGGAACGAATAAAAAATAATGGGCTACATGACCTTGGAAACCATATACGGCGGAGGAGATGACGCTAAAACCATTAGTGTTAGCTACCTCATCATGGACACCATGTCGACTTACATCATTAACTTAGGGCACCCGACCATCAACATCTCGGGAGCATTAAAATCCACCTGATATTTAACCTTGAAATATCCACTTCTAGATGGCAGAGTGGGCACCATCCGAGGAGATCAATAAGTGGCGCGTGGTGTTATCTGAGCATCCCAAAGACAGCTAGAGAAGAGCTCACCTTTGTTGATTCTCATCCTTCTTAATTTTCAAATAATGACTTCGGAGATTAGGACCCCTGATTGGATGCAGAGGCAAAACGACTCACGCCCATAGAAGACCTAAAGGAACTCCAAATAGGACCTCACTAAAGGTGTGAAAAACACAAGAAAGGGAAAATTTGAATTGGGTTTTTAAAACAAAACTATTATTTTAAAAATATTCATCTTTAAGTTAAAATGCTTTTTTCTTCACTCTTGATAATAACAATAAGTAAGAACAGGAAGTAAAGAATAATGTATGTTTATACTAGTTCACTTTAAAATTATCAAGATAATCTAGTCCACCCGCCAATGTGATTTCGCTTCACTCAATCGAGGACTTAATCCACTATAACAAAACTGATTGAAATTTGCGCAAGCTACCCTCAAGTGACTAACAACCTCTAGACTCGCAATTCCTAGACTCCTTAAGGATTCAGACCTACCCAGTCCCTTAAGGGATATCAACTAATAATCAACTTGATTATTACAATGCACAAGCTACCCACAAGTGATTGACAATATCTAGACTAGCAAGCCCTAGACTTCTTAAGGATTCATACCTACTCGGTCCCTTAAGGAATATCAAACAACAATTTGAATACAAGTTTTGTTTACAAGAATGTTGCTTCTAAAAAGCTTAGTATGTAAACTATTTTATGAACAATGACTTAAGAATGTGAAAGCAATGAACAACATTTTCGCGTGAATATTCAACGGTTATCCGCTTTCTTTCTTAGTCTTCAAGCATTTATATATCCATTAACATAATGTATCCGTTGAGGGATACTCTTGGAATTTCCAGAAACATTGGCAGCTTAAACAGTAACATGGGGGACAAGATCGTGTGACGCGTTCATCCTTTCATGGTAGTGGAATGAAACGTTGATTGTACCATGTACTATTTTTACCATGTTAGCGTTATCTTCTTTCCTTCTGCACTTCAGAGGCTTCTGGGATCATGATTTTAAAAGTGCGAACATACCATAAGGTCTTTAGAACTTCAAGTCTCCAGAGTCTTCAGAACTGCGTCTTAAGAGTCTTCAACACTTGGTCGTGAGAACCTTTTCTCTAAACCTTGTGTCTTTAGAACTTCAAGTCTTTAGAATCCTTAGACCTTCTAAGAAAGTCTAACTCAACGTCTCAATTCTGGACACCATCGCCCAACGAAGACTCTTGCTCGCCCGACGAAACTCCTTTCGCTCCTACACCGACTGATGAAGGTGTGAGCGAAGCACTCCAGTAGCCATCATATTTTGTGCCTTCCATCACCTCCTACTTTTTCCTGGAGGCGGCCTAGCAAAGTTCCATCACCCGATGGCGCCTCCTTCATCGCCCGATGATGCACATAAGAAAAAAAATTACCTATTGAGATCCTGAACCTGTTCAGTCCCAAATGCTCTTGCGATCTTACACACAAATAGTCCCAATCCTCATAGTTTTCAACATAGAATCACTATACAATAACTACACAATATTATAAACATTATATACACAACCTCATGGAAAATTAACATAGTACTTTCATCAATTTCAACACGAGTTTTTGACAATACAACATATCACCAAAACCATCACAAAATCACCACAATAGGATGTATTATATTTTCACACACATATCACCAAATTTTCATCATGAATCACATCATTTACGTCACAACAACATCATTAACAAATAAGCACAATAAAACATCATAACCAACATCATGCTTATCATTAGAATAACACATCACGATATGTCAACATGTAATAAATCAATCTCATAAACATATAGATATTGAAATAATACATCAAAACACTCATGTAATTCAATCATAAAATAGTACATCATGTTAGCTCTCCAGCGCTTCAAACGATGCGTCAAACGGACTTCTGAAACTCAAGTTACAGTGTTTTGAAAATTTCTGCTGCATCGCTTCTGCCATCGGTCACCCAGAGCAGCCTTTGCGTTGCTCGGATATGCTTGAGTCACCTTTGCGTTGTCTCTGCATCGCTCGATGATGCTAACCAGATAACACTTCTCCTCCCTGCGATTTTCCATGGTAGGAGGCCTTCCTGACCTCCGAATTCGATTCCGTAAAAAGTCCCAGTTTTAGAATTTGAAATCCTTTGAT
The DNA here is from genome assembly GCA_948472305.1 of Vicia faba. Classification (NCBI taxonomy): domain Eukaryota; kingdom Viridiplantae; phylum Streptophyta; class Magnoliopsida; order Fabales; family Fabaceae; genus Vicia; species Vicia faba. Next base: position 209,083 of record CATIWC010003425.1, read on the forward strand.
TATACAATATTCTTAACAACCTATAACACTTATTTAAAGGTCTTAACATCACACATTTATCAAGGATTCATTCATTCATTCAGTCATTCATTCATTCAGTCAACACATGATTTTTCGCTAATTTCATCAATCCTTATCAAAATCAACACACAAAACACAACTTACCAACACTTTAACCCGATATCAATTATAATAAACGTGATTAAACCTATTACCTTATAAATTGTTTCTAGCAATCGAATCCTCTTCGTGCTCTACCGAAACTCATATGCTCCTTCTTGCCTCTTTGTGCCCTATCTCTGCCTCTGCCTCTTTCTCCCAAAAACTATCGTATAGAATGAGCGATCAAAATTCTCAAACCTTCCTTATACCAAGCTTAACCTTTGGACCCTTAATATTGGTCTTCCCATCTTGTCCTCACTTATTCCATATTACTTTACCATTTAACCCTTCTTGTTTCTACACCATAAGTACCTTTATAATAGTAATTATAAATATTATTATTAAATCTAATAAGTCCTAAATAATTATTTAAATTCTAAATAATTATAAAAACTAATCAAATACTCCTCATATATTATTACTCTAATACTACCCCACAACATACCATCACCAAACACCGTAATGCATCATATAAATCATAATAATTCCCAAATAATCACATATAACTAATTAAATAATTGATTATGATTTTTGGGGTGTTACAGCTCTCCCCCACTTAAATGATTTTCTTCCTCAAAAATTTCCTTGATGACATTAGCATAAGAAGCTGCCTCCATCCACTTGGTAAAGTTGTCAATTGCCACTAAGATGAAATGATTTCCATTCGGCGCCTTGGGTTCAATCATTCCAATTATATCAATACCCACATAGAAAAAGGACACGAGGAAGAAATAAAATTGATAAGCATTGGAGGCATATGAATCTTGCCAGCATAAATCTGACACTTATGGCACTTCTTTGTAAATTTGTAACAATCAGATTTTATTATCAGCCAAAAGTAACATGCCCTAAGCATCTTCTTTGCCATCGAATGTCCATTGGCATGGGTACCAAAGGAAAATTCATGGATCTCATGCATTAATATGTATGCTTCGTGTTTATTCACGCATCTGAGCAAGACCATGTCATAATTTCTTTTATATAACACATCTTCATTGAGGAAAAAACTACATGCCAACCTTCTAAATGTCTTCCTATCTTTGTTGGACGCACCGAGCGGGTATTCTTGAGTCTGAATGAAGTTCTTGATATCATAATACAAAGGTTTTTCATCAGACATCCCCTCAGTAGAAAACTCGTGAGTTGGTCTATCAAGACGTCAAACTAATCTGAGGTACATCGTTCCAAGCATTCACTTGATACATGGAAGCCAAAGTGGCTAAAGCATCTGCCATATGATTCTCATCTCTAGGAATATGATGGAATTCAACTTTATTGAAGAAAGGTAATAATATTCTTGCATAATATTTGTAGGGGATCAAGCCAATGTGTCGAGTCTCCCATTCTCCTTTGATTTGATTTATTACCAAAGCTGAATCACTATATACATCAAGAATTTTAATTATGGGATCTATAGCCTCTTCAAGACCCGTGATACAAGCTTCATACTCCACCAGGTTATTGGTAAAATAAAACGTCCACCTTGTAGTAAAGGAGATATGTGACCCACGGGGAGTGATAATCACAACACCAATTCCTTTTCCATAAGCATTTACAGCTCCATCAAACACCATACCCCATAGGGATTCAGGATCAGGACCTTCCTTAGGCAAAGGTTAATCACAATCTTTAACTTTCAAATACATCACATCCTCATCAGGGAAATCATATTTAACAGACTGATAATCATTAACTGGTCTGTAAGCTAGGCACTCTGCCAACACACTGCCTTTAATAGCTTTTTGAGTACGGTATTCAATATCATATTCGAACAACAACATCTGCCAACGGGGAATTCTTCCAATAAAAGCAGGATTTTCAAAAATATACTTAATTGGATCCATTTTGGAAATCAACCAAGTAGTATGATTCAACATATATTTCGGCACTCGTTTTGCCGCCCAGGCCAAAGCACAACATGTTTTTTCTAGCATAGAGTACAGTGACTCACAGTCAGTGAACTTCTTGCTGACATGATAAATGGCATATTTTTTCTTCATGTTTCATCTTACTGTCCCAAAATATAACCCATGGAGTTATCCAACACAGTAAGATACATAAATAATGGTCTTTCTTCAACAGGAGTGTGATACGGTGGGAGAACTGACTTGAGGTTTTGTGTTTGTGTTTGCAAATGTTTCGGTTTAGCAAAAGTCGCCACCGACTTTTTATTTTATCCAAAGGAAAGGTCAAAAAGCACAGGAAAGACCTTTGAGATGTTTTCTTGGGTTCAGGGGGTAGATTATGAAAAGGGAAGGTGCAAGCACCCTTTTCATCCATGGTTATCCATGGGCTCTTAGTTACTTGTTTAGATCACTTGCTTTTGCTTTTCAATTGTTTGAAATGATGCTTTGTGTGTGGTTTTGAAAATGTTTTGAAAAGAGGCCTTGTCTAGGCAACCTTTGTAATGATTCTTGTTTGAATATATACAAAGGTGTTTGTCTTTTGAAAAGATGTTTCAATATTTGAAAGTTTGTTTTGGGAAATGTTTTGAAATGGTGTTGTGATGTGTTTTTGAAAATAGCAAGGATGTTTACAAGTTTTGATCAAGTAATTAGGAGAATCTACCCTATATACTCAAAGATCTTTCCTACACATTTTTAACCCTTTCACATTGTTGTTTTACCATTGTATTTGGTAAACAACCTTGTGTTTGGATGTTAAACGGGACAGGCGCGGGTCATCGTATGACCATGATAGAAATGGTGCTAAGTGTTGTACCCCAAAATTTGCCCTCCCATTTCTCAATGATTTCTCATCACATAACCTTTGAAGCCCAAGATCCAGTTAGGGTTTCATCTGCTCAAGACTTCTCCTTGCACTGTGGACCCAAATTAGGGTTTATGTTTGCACAAAGATGTTTTAACCTAAAGTGCTTAAGATGACTTTCATGCTTCATATTGGACTCCCGAGTTTATCCATACCAAGTTTCAAGCTTTGATTCCAAGTTTTGCCCAGTCAATTGGACAGTTGACCTAGAAATCAGCTGTATTGGGGAAAAAGTCAACTGTGGCCAATTGACAGTCAAACCTCATGAAAATTGACCCACATCAACATTATGAACTCACATGAACCATTTGATCAAGTTTGGATCACAACTCCACAAGAAATTTGATCAGATCATCAAAAGGGCAAAATGGTCATTTTTAGGGTTTTGACTGCACAAAGGCAATTTTTGACTGTTTGACCTAGCCAATGGCAAACCAAGCTCATATATGGACTCAAGGACCCCATGGAATTATATTGACATGCTCAACAAACTCAAAAGATCCCAAGTACACAAGATTGACAGTTGAATTTCCCAGTCAATTGATCAATTTTGACTGTATACTGAAAAGTCAAACTTTGACTTTTTGGTCAAAATCAAGAGTCAAGATTCATTTTTCATCAAAACATGTCAAATCATGAAACTTGTTCATCAAGAAATCACAAAATGCAAATTAGGGTTAGAAAGTAGAATTTTTTATAACTTAGAATTTTTCTAAGTTATAAAAAACCCTAATTTTTTCCTAACTTTGCCCCACTTTTTCATCAATATCCATTTGGATTCAAACAAAAGTCAAAACATGAAAGTTGTAGCTTGTTGCATAATCTACAACTTTGATTCACAAAGTTTTCCCATTTGAGGCTTGTATCTCAAGTTATAAATTTTTGAATAAGGGCACTAAACCATTCTTAACTTAGTGAATTTTTGACCTATTTTGACAAGGTTTTCTACCCCACTTCAAGGCCATTTTACATACACTCGCACTTGGAATTTCAATTTGCATTTCAAAGATGGATTGTAGTACACATTCCAAGCTTTCCAAAATGTCCAAGAAATAATCAAACAACCTCATGACTTGAGAGATTCGAATTTCACAATTTGGCAAAAACTCACTTTTGAATTGGCTATTTTTCATGTTCATAATTTGTGCAAACTTCTCAAACCAGCATGCCCCTTGATTACAGGTCCTAAAACCATCCAACACTCAATAATTTAATGCATGTTCATTGTGCTAAGACCTTGTTTCATGAGCTAAAGCATTGTATGATGGATTAATCCCAAATTGGAAAAAGCATTATATCCATTTTTGCAAAAGTTTCACTTTATGTCATGATGCAAATCCACAAGTACAAACCAAATCCAATTGGCACAAGATTATGGGCAAATCACTCTGATCAAGGAGAGATTATGCAGCTCATTAGAGGTCCCCTACTTGCCTAAAACACCAAGTTGGTTTTGTTTGCTTAAGAGTGAAGAAAAGTACCATAACATACAACAACTTTGATATCAGCTTAGAACCCCTTAAGTGAACTTATCAAACATACTCCACACATCTCAACCAAGCTTTTGCACGACCCTAGCACCTCTCAAACACTCCCAATCTTAGAATCATCTTCAAACTGCAAAAACAAGGCCAGGTCTGCAGTTTGAGTGCCATCTTCCATTTCCCTCGAGCTCTCTTGCCCAAACCAGTCCACATACATTCCCTAGCACCTAAGCAAGCTAACCAAAAGCAGAATCACGACCTGTAATCCCTCTAACCACTTCCACCATTTTCAGTTTCTTGTTTTGCAGGTGAGGTGCTCTAGCACGATTCAAAAGCTTTCAAGACAAAGTAAACATTGGAATAGCATCCCTGGACCTCAAGGAAGCTTTTCCAATCATCACCTTGCACTGGAAGCTCCCTCATTGCCAGATAGAACTTCAGCTGAACAGGTATCTTGGTGAACTTCTATCTCTCTTAGCAAGCATCATTAGCTCTAAGTTTGTGAATAAACAATGTTCTATTCATGCCACTGAACATGTACATGTTTTTACTTTTCATTTCTTTTGCTTGAGCTGTGAGAATTTGAGGTTTGAAAATGGCAGAAAACTTAGGTCAAGATTTGGGATTGTTAAAATTCTCTCTCATTTCTGAGAGTTAGGAGGAGTTTTTTATATATTTGGAATCGTGATTCAATGCTTAACGTTTTTTATGTTGGAAGTTTGTTCAAAAAATCAAAGAATCAGGATATTCGAATGAAGCTTCTTGCGCGCGTTTTTTGAACAAGTTTTGTTCAGAGGTTGAAGAAGGTGTCTCATGGGCTGGGCCAGCTTTGGTTTTGCTTTTTGCACCATGTTTTGTGATTCATACCCCCTGAGCCCATTTGTTTGATTTAATGTGTTTCTTGATTTTTCTTTTTTTATTTTGACTCATTTATTTTTTCTAATGATGTTTAAAACTTGAAAAATCATTTTTACACCATTTTTGCATTTTTTAAGTATTTATTTGTTTATATGGATATTTATACATAAATATATATATATATATACTATTATTTAGAAATATTATTAAAAAAAAAGTGAACATATTATATTTCTGATTTTTATTTCATTTTTCCTTTTTGAAACATTTTTGTATAAAAAATACTTTTTTTTATAAATATTAAATATTATTATTATTTATATATATATATATATAATACATATTTGAAATAATGCATATACACATATATTTATTAATATATTTAGGATAAATGCAAAGTATATACCCTTTTATTTTTCTTATTAATATTTAATATAAAAATACATTTTTGACAAATACCTCATTTTATTTTAGTTTTTGTATATATAAATAAATATTTGTACATAATAAATAAATAATGTATTTTATTTAATAGAATTAGGGTTTTTACCCTAAATTTGAAAATACTTCAAAAAAAATACCTTTTTATCTTCTTTTTTTTTACATAAATAATACTTTTTTTTCATACATATAAAAATTCTTTTTTGCATTCTTGCATATTTGTTTTATTTCTATTTTATTTATGCTTTTAATCATATTGTAAATATTCAAAGCGAATGATGTAATAGCTTAGATTCAATTTCTTGTCTAAATATCTCCCCATTTGAACATTTGTACCCCCCTCCCCATATTATTGTGTTGTAATAGCGTAGGAATTTAAATTTCGCACTTTAAACGCTTTCTAAACATACTATGCTAGAATTAGGGTTTGTGTGCGAATAAAACGAACAAAATAGTTGGACCTAATCTCAAGATAAATAAGCATGAAAATGGACAACACATTTCACACTTGCACCCTAGGGTATTCCACTTTGTTGCCTTCAAATAATTGGGCCATATTGCATGTTGAATTTCTCTGGGTAAAACAAACAATCAAAATGATCATAGTCCCTCAAAATGTTGCCTAAATGAATGATCAAGTCCCTTTTTAAAGAAAAAATTGCCCAAAGACATTTAACACTATTGCAATTATGGTCTAAAACGATGACCCGCGCTTGTCCCTTTCACTTCCTAATACAAGATTGTCCACCAAATGCAATGGTGGAACAAAATTGTCAAAAGGTCTAAAACATAACAAAAACCTTTGAGAAAACTTTAGGGTAGACAACTCTTAAGTACTTGTCAATTTGCCAAGAAAACACTTGCCTAATTTCAAAACCCACTTCACAAACACTTTCAAAACCAACTTTCAAAAAAACCTTGAAACATCTTTTTAAAAGACAAAACACCTTTTGTAAAACATTCGAGTAAAGAATTGTTACAAGGGTAGCCTATACAAGGCATCTTTTCAAAAACATTTTCAAAACCACACACCAAGCACCATTTAAAACAATTGAAAGCCAAGGCAAGTTGATCTAAGCAAGTACCTAAGAGCCCATGGATAACCATGGATAGAAAGGGTGCTAATACCTTCCCTTTCTATAATCTACTCCCCGAACCCAAGAAAAATCTCAAAGGTTTTTGCTGTGCTTTTTAAACCTTTCCTTAGGATAAAATAAAAAGTCGGTGGCGACTCTTGCTCAACCGAAACATTTGCGAAAACAAACGCAAAACCCTAGTCAGTTCTCCCACCGTATCACAGAACTGGCGACTCTGCTGGGGAGAAAATTTTAAAAGTGGAGTAACCTTAGGGCTTAGATCAGCCTCTTGCATGATTAATTGTTTGTCTTGATTGATTTATATTTTGGCTCTCTTGTTTGGGTTTGTAATCCTCCACCCGGATTTTGGGAAACATTTCATAGATAGCAATACATTGTGGAAACTGTGCGGGGTATACCGACACGGTCGAAGCAATAGCTATATTAGTGCGACATATTTGTGAGTACCGGTAACCCTTGAGTTCAATCAAGGAGAGTACGGGGCCGCTGAGTGATGTCACTAAGCACTAATGACCTAGAACCTTACTTGACCAACTTGGCCTTACATTAGGGGTAGTGAGATGACCGGCTTTGGTGCAGTCCGAAGTTGGTAGATACTCGATACTACACTCATTGAGGGTTGTTTTCTTGGAATATTTTGGTCGCTAGTTAAGTGGCTAAACCAAAACAATGAACAATGAAAACAATCCCGTGATATTGAGCTCCTTAGAACCCGGTTACTATTTATAGGACAGGTTTTTAAGCCAACTACACTCAAGAGGGTACTTACCTATGAAACCCCATGCAAGCCTGAAACTAGGGTTTGGTGTGATTTGCTTGTACATATGTTTTGTGCATACATCATAAACATCATGAAGCATCATATGCATTTACTAACCATTTCAAGGGTTTGGATCTTCATCTTTGTTCCTGTTTTGTAGGTCATGGAAATTCCTCGCAGAAATACCATTCAAGTCAACCTTGTGAGAATCTCTCCTCAACTCAAGGAGCTCACCACAAGAATTCCGGAAAATTCATCCTTCAGTGAAAGACATGGTAGACTGCTCAGCCTAGTCAACACCAACATTGAAGAGGACATGATGAAGGTGCTATTCCAGTTCTTTGACCCTCTTCACCACTGTTTCACCTTCCCTGATTATCAATTGGTACCCACTTTGGAGGAGTTTTCTCAACTCCTAAGAATCCCTATCCTTAATCAACTACCCTTCAACGGTACGGAAAAGGAACCAAAGCCGGAAGATGTTGCTCGAGCATTACATCTACAACCATCCGACATCAAGGGGCATTGGGAAACCAGAAGCTGCATCAAGAGATTCTTAGCAAAATTCTTGTTTGAGAAGGCACAAGAATGTTGGAATTCATTGGACCTACAAGCTTTCGAAGAGATTGTGGCACTCCTTATCTATGGGTTGGTCTTGTTCCCAAATCCTGACCAATTGATAGATGTCAACGCCGTCAAAATCTTCTTGTCCAGAAATCCGATACCAACATTGCTTGGGGACATCCTTCACTCATTTTATACACGAACAATGAGAAAGAGGGGTGTTCTCATGTGCTGTACTCCTATCCTTGCAAGGTGGTTTATTTCGCACCTTCCACAATCTGTCTTGAAGAATGACCAAGGCTCAAGGTGGTCCCAACGGTTGATGACTCTTACTCATTCTGATGTGCATTGGTGTTCTCGGTCCAGAGAAAATGTCATCATCGTCGATCGTTGCGGAGAGTTTCTTAATGTTCCCTTACTTGGAATCAGGGGAGGCATCATCTACAACCCTTGCCTAGCTTTGAGGCAATTTGGATATGCACGGAGGGATGGCCCTCATGATATGTTGATTCCTAGCCTAGTTTTTGACTTCGACAACGATGCGCAAGGACTTCGCCAAAGATTCATCAGAGCTTGGGGAAAACTCAACAAGGTTGATAGCAAGACTCTGGGACACAAGAACTCCATCCCTCTTGAGCCCTATCTCAAGTGGGTACGAGCCCGAGCCCAAAGTCTAATGATGCCTTATCCTCATGTACTCCCAGTGATCAAAGAGCCCGTCAATGAAGGAGAGGTCCCCTACACCATCCTGCATCCAGACATGCCTACCTCGTGGGAGGAAATGCAGAAAAGTTGGATTCAGCTCAAGGAGGAACGGAACACTTTTGAAGCTAGCTACTATGCCAGTGAAAAGAAGGTTCTAGAGCTTACCCGCCGACTCCACGAGCAAGAGGCCCTCAACACCTACATCGCACCAAAGAGGATGCGCAATGTCTTTCTGCCTTAAGAAGTTTATTTTGTAATATTTGGCCCATGGGGCATTTATGTACTAACAAATTTCTTCTTATTAATATGACGTGCATTCTTCTTTGTCTGAAGCAATTTTGAATGTTCTAAATCCTTGAATGCATTGCATACATCAGCATACCATTCATCATGTGCATAAGCAGGTCTCACTCCAGGTGTCCTTATCTGTCTGTTGTTTATTTCAGTAGGATGGATCTCGAGCAAACAGTCAAAGACCTACAAGCTCAGAATGCACAGTTCCAGCAACTCCTGATGACCTTGGTTAAAAGTCAGGAGGATATCAAGACTCAATTGGGGAATAAGGACCCAGTGAAGAAAAAGAAAAAGAGGATTGGGGTGGCTACTTTGGGGAGAAGATTTGACAAAGAAGCTCGGAGAGTGCTTGAATTTCCTCCTACTTCTGATGAAGGGACTAGTAAAAGAGATGGAGTTGCGGTGCCTTCCGAGTCCGATGCGGAAGAAGAGGAGGAGGAAGAGGATGAAGATTATTCTGACCAGCAATATCCTCCAACTGATGATAAATACAAGGGTTTAGAAGACAGATTGGCTGCCATGGAACTACAGAGAGTACCGGGTTTGGATTTTGAAGACTTGGGCTTGGTTGCCGGGATTGTGATTCCCCCAAAATTCAAAGTGCCAGTGTTTGTGAGGTATGATGGGCTGTCCTTCCCCAAAATGCATCTCAGGTCCTACGTGATAAAGATTCAACCCTATACGGCAGATAAAAACCTCTGGATTCATTTCTTTCAAGACAGCCTGTCGGGAGCTCAGTTGGAGTGGTTTTACCAGCTAGAAGGAACCAGTGTCAGAAATTGGGAAGATTTGGCCACCGCTTTCTACAAACAATACCAATATAATTCTGATCTTGCTCCTACTCGTACCCAGCTTCAGGGTATGTCACTAGGAACAAGTGAGGGATTCAAAGAATATGCACAAAAATGGAGGGATTTGGCTGGCAGGGTGCAGCCTCCTTTAACCGATCGTGAGCTCGTTGATATGTTTCTCGGGACCCTATCTGGGCCATTTTTCAATCATCTAATTGGTAACTCTTCCGCGGGGTTTACCGATTTGATCTTAACAGGCGAAAGAATAGAGGCTGGCATCAAGTCAGGAAAGATTCAGAAGGGTGTTGCTGCAAGTGTTGAGAAGAAACCTTTTAAGAAGGAGACAGCTATGGTATATTCTCAGAGAAGAGTAGGGAAGATGGAGCGTCGGCCAACTGTGGGGGCCGTAATGATTCAAAACACTCCGAGTGAGCTGCCTCGCTATAACCAGTCCAGACCAAATCAGCAACGAGTGGAACGGCCACAATGGCAGTTCACCCATATTAATATGACTCCAGCGCAAGTGCTTCCCCATCTATTGAAGTTGAATCTTGCCACCATCAAGGAGGCACCAAAGAATGTGAATACGTCCTCTCCGCATTATCATGCCAATGCTAAATGCGCCTACCATTCAGACAGTGTTGGGCACGACACCAATGATTGTTGGGCACTCAAGCATAAAATCCAAGACCTGATAGAGGCTAAGGAGGTAGAGTTTGACGCTTCAGAGAAGCCTAATGTGATATCTGCACCCATGCCGAAGCACGGCCGAAATGTCAATGCCATTGAAGAAGATTTGTATGTTGCTGATGTCAATGATCTGACCACTCCACTGCTAACCATTAAGTTGAATTTGTTAAGGGCCGGGATCTTCCCGGGATGTAAAGAAGACTGCTATTGTTGCTACTCTCTGCCGTTTGATTGTCCGCTACTGAAGAAAGGCATCCAAGGCCTTATGGATAGTCGACAAATTTTGTTTGAAAAAGTTTCTGCTGTTCCAGTTCATACTGAAGATGTCTCAATCATAACCATTCACGCCAATCTTTCCAAGGCCGTCAAAAAGCCTGTTAAGATTACACCAGCTGCAAAATCTGTTCCTTTGAAGATAACAATGCCAGGACCTGTTCCCTATGTTTCTGAGAAGTCGATACCTTGGAACTATGGCGGTGACATTTACTACCATGGTATCAAGCAAATCGAGATAATTGAAGAAACTTCGGATGATGAAAGAGCCAGCATTAGTAACATTGCGGGCACCAGCAAAATCACCAGGAGCGGGAGAATATTTTCTCCGGAGATTGCCCCTCCAAGAGCAGTCTTTGGACCCTCATCAGCTAACGAAGTCATTCCTGCACCAATAAAACTCTCTGCTAGAACTCCTCTGATTGAAGACGTTGTTGTTCCTAGTACTATCTCTCCTACCGCTACTGACAAAGGTAAGGGAATACAAGATGAGCCCGTCAGGACGAGGGCTCAACCCTTGGTTATCCCGGAAACCTCCAAGAAGGAAATGGATGAGATTTTAAGGATAATCAAGAGAAGTGATTACGATGTGGTGGAACAGTTAGGACAAACCCCCTCCAAGATCTCCATGCTGGCACTACTACTTTGCTCAGAAGCGCACGCTAAAGCCCTGATAAAATTCCTGAAGGCAGCTCATGTGCCCCAGGAAACCTCTGCGGATCAATTTCAAAATTGCGTGGCTAGCCTGACTGCGGACAATGGACTAGGTTTTTCTGATGCCGACCTAACCCCTAAAGGCAGAAACCACAATGATGCTTTGCATATTTCAATCGAGTGTCGCGGAACCACTCTTGCACATGTTTTGGTTGATACCGGTTCGTCGCTGAATGTTTTGCCTAAGAAGGCCTTGGACCGACTAGATTGTGAAGGGTTGGAATTGAAGCCGAGTGATATTGTTGTCAGAGCTTTCGATGGTTCGAAGAGATTGGTCCATGGAGAGGTTGAAATTCCCATCAAGATAGGTACTGAGGTGTTTAAATCCACTTTCTACGTGATGGACATCCGTCCGTCATACTCTTGCTTGCTGGGTAGGCCTTGGATACACCATGCTGGGGCAGTCACCTCCTCCTTGCATCAGATGTTGAAGTATCCTGTCAAGGGAAAGATCATCACTGTCCATGGCGAAGAAGAGTACATGATTAGCCACTTAAATTCTTTCCGGTATGTGGAGGTTGAAGGAGAGTTCATTGAGACACCGTTTCAACATTTCGAAGAAGTCCTTCCTGAAATAGCAGTAGCGAAGTTGACGGCTGAGACACCAAGACAGATGGCCAGGATGGCATCTCTGGAGGATGCAAGGGCCGCAATAAAAGAAGGGAAGAATTCCGCATGGGGGCAGTTACCCGACTTTCCACATAAGACTGACAAGTTTGGATTAGGGTTCACAGCCGCTGGCCAGAAGGCTATGCGCCGGTCGAAGATTGAAAGGGCGCCAGTCAAAATTTCTCCTTACGGAATCAACGCCCTGGAAGAGGAGGACAAAGAAAGCAACATTGAAGAGTGGATTTATCCAACTGTCAAAGGAGGATTGAGCAATTGGGAGGCTAGGGACTTTGTCCCCATCACTTTTATTCATCAGTGATTTATCTGTTAAACATTTCTTATTTGGTCTGTAATATTTTGTTTTCAAACAATCCGTACACTATCTTTTCACCTCCTGCCTTGCCCGGGGCATGCAGGTCTACTTGTAAGGGTTTTGATTATTTTTCATATTCATATGCCATGTTTAATGATTCATTGGACGTTTTTCATTTGGTAAACTGCTTATGTTCATTTTCTTTCCTTTTGCATTTTTTGTTTAAGGATGGCTATCCCTTACACACACCCACACTCACCAATGCAGGTACCCATCCACTCCGGATTCCATGGGTGACTATTCTGCTGTATCTTTCAATAACTCTGAAGATCTGGTCAATCTAGCCGAGTATGAAGATGTTGAAGGTTGTGAAGTACCCGGGGAACTAGCCAGACTTCTGCAACAAGAGGAAAGGGCCATCTTACCGCATGAAGAGTCACTGGAAACTGTTAACTTGGGAACCGAGGAGGACCGGAAGGAGGTGCAAGTGGGTGCCAATCTGGAACCAAAAGTCAAGGAACGCTTGGTACAGTTGTTGAATGAGTATGTTGAAATCTTCGCTTGGTCCTATGAAGACATGTCGGGTCTAGACACAGACATCGTGGTTCACCGTCTCCCCACAAGAGAAGACTGTCCACCAATCAAGCAAAAAGTTCGCCGAATGAGGCCTGATATGTCTGAAAAGATCAAAGCAGAAGTAATGAAGCAATTCGATGCTGGCTTTCTGGCTGTTACGTCCTATCCTCAATGGGTCGCTAACATCGTGCCAGTACCGAAGAAAGATGGCAAAGTCAGGATGTGTGTGGACTACCGGGATTTGAATAGGGCCAGCCCTAAAGATGATTTCCCGCTACCTCATATCGATATCTTGATCGACAATACAGCTCAGCATAAAGTGTTTTCCTTCATGGATGGATTCTCGGGCTACAATCAAATCAAAATGGCTCCCGAGGATATGGAGAAAACGACTTTTGTCACACAGTGGGGCACTTTCTGTTATAAGGTGATGTCGTTCGGGCTGAAGAACACAGGGGCAACTTATCAACGCGCCATGGTAGCTTTATTTCATGATATGATACATCATGAGATTGAAGTTTACGTAGACGATATGATAGCTCGATCACAAACAGAGGAAGAGCACCTTGAACATTTGGAGAAGCTGTTTGCCAGGTTAAAAGAATACAAGCTCAGGCTGAATCCAAGTAAATGCACTTTTGGAGTTAGGTCTGGTAAACTCCTGGGATTCATTGTAAGCAACAAAGGCATTGAAGTCGATCCGGCAAAAGTAAAAGCAATACAAGAGATGCCTGCTCCCCGTACTGAAAAGGAGGTTAGAGGATTCTTGGGGCGCATAATCTATATTGCCAGATTCATCTCACATCTGACTTCTACCTGTGAGCCAATTTTCAAACTCTTGAAAAAGGATCAGGTAGTGGAATGGAACGACGATTGCCAAGCTGCTTTTGATAGAATCAAGGAGTATTTGCTAGAACCTCCTATTCTGATGCCACCCGTCGAAGGAAGACCATTGATCATGTACTTAACCGTCTTGGATAACTCAATGGGGTGTGTTTTGGGCCAGCATGACGAGTCTGGTCGAAAAGAGCATGCTATTTATTACCTTAGCAAAAAGTTTACCGACTGTGAGACTCGCTACTCACTGCTCGAGAAAACTTGCTGCGCTTTGGTATGGGCTGCTCGCCGACTAAGACAGTACATGCTGACTCATACTACCTTGTTGATATCCAAAATGGACCTTATCAAGTATATCTTCGAGAAGCCCGCCTTATCTAGAAGGATAGCTAGATGGCAAATGATCTTAACCGAGTATGACATCCAGTACACCACCCAAAAATCTATAAAAGGGAGTGTATTAGCTGACCATCTGGCTCATCAGGCTATCGAAGATTATCAGCCCATGAGATTTGACTTCCCAGACGAGGACATCATGAATTTGGACATCGTTGAAGGTGACGGACCGTATGACGGACCCGAAAAGGGATCCCGATGGACCCTGTACTTCGATGGTGCTTCCAATGCACTTGGAAACGGTATTGGAGCAGTACTCATTTCTCCGGAAGGTTGTCACACGCCTTTCACGGCCCGACTTTGCTTCAGCTGCACAAATAACATGGCTGAGTATGAAGCTTGCATCTTTGGTCTCAAGGCTGCTATAGACTTGGGGATCAAATCTCTGATCGTATTTGGAGACTCGGCTTTGGTTATCAGTCAAATCAAAGGAGACTGGGATACCAAACATCCTAATCTTATCCCATACAAAGAACATGTCTTGACATTGTTGCCGCATTTCGAGCAAATTACCTTCGAGCATTTCCCGCGAGAAGAGAATCAGCTAGCAGATGCTCTGGCCACAATGTCCTCCATGTTTAAACTCAACTGGGATAACGAGGCTCCCCAAATCACCATCGAGCGAATGGATGAACCTGCGCACTGTCACGAGATTAATACCGAGGAGGTAATGGAACAACCCTGGTTCCATGAAATCAAAAGGTATCTCGAGACCCGAGATTATCCTGAAGGAGCTTCCGTGAATGACAAGAAGTTCTTAAGGAAATTTGCTGCTAAGTTCTTCCTGAGCAACGACATCCTTTACAAATGAAGCCATGATTGTGTATTACTCCGATGTGTGGACAAAGCTGGAGCAGAGTTGATCATGACTGATATACACAGCGGAACATTTGGCACTCACTTGAGCGGGCATACAATGGCTAAGAAGATCCTGAGGGCAGGCTATTACTGGTCTACCATGGAAGCTGATTGCCATCAACATTCCCGTACTTGCCACAAGTGTCAAGTCTACGCTGACAAAGTTCATATTCCTCTGGTTCCCCTCAACGTCTTGACTGCTCCGTGGCCCTTTGCAATGTGGGGCATTGATATGATTGGAGAGATCAAGCCCACGACTTCCAACGGACATCGCTTCATCCTGGTTGCCATTGACTACTTCACTAAATGGGTCGAAGCAGCTTCCTTCGCCTCTGTCACCAAAAATGTGGTTGCCCGCTTTATCAAGCAAAATCTCATATGTCGGTATGGTGTTCCAGACAGGATCATCACGGACAACGGTACAAATCTGAGTAACACAATGATCATTGCATTGTGCGAACAATTCAAGATTTATCATCACAATTCATCTCCCTATCGGCCGAAGATGAACGGTGCTGTTGAAGCTGCGAACAAAAACATTAAGAAAATCATTCAGAAAATGACGGTCACCTACAAGGATTGGCATGAGATGTTACCGTTTGCTCTGCATGGATACCGTACGACGACACGTACTTCAACTGGGGCAACCCCATTTTCTCTGGTTTATGGCATGGAAGCTGTTTTGCCTATGGAAGTCCAGATCCCTTCTCTAAGGATTATGAAGGCTGCAGGTTTGAATGAAGATGATTGGATGCAGACCCGACTTGATCAACTCAATCTGATCGACGAAAAGCGACTTGCTGCTATATGCCATGGTCAGACGTATCAGAAACGGATGATCAATGCCTTCAATAAGAAAGTCAGACGTCAAGTGTATCAAGTCGGAGATCTCGTAATCAAGCGGATTATCTTACCGCAAAGTGATCCCAGGGGCAAATGGACTCCTACATATGAAGGACCATTTGTGATCAAGAGCATATTTTCTGGTGGTGCAATGATTCTGACCACCATGGACGGCGACGATTTGCCGCACCCTGCGAACGCAGACATAGTCAAAAGATACTACGTATAAAATAACCCGACAAGTCGAAAACCCGAAAGGGCGGCTTGGGCAAAAATGGGCATCCCGGTGGATCGAAAACCCGAAAGGGCGATTCAGGCAAAAATTAGGGATAAAAACAAAAAAAACCTGTACACCCGGCAAGTTGAAAACCCGAAAGGGCGGTTTGGGCAAAAAGGGGTTTCCCGGTGGATCGAAAACCCGAAAGGGCGATTCAGGCAAAAGTTAGGGAATTAAAGCGTATGACTATGTCTCGTCGGATCACTTCAAAAACAATCTCTTCATCAACCAGTTCCGGGTTTCTGATCAATCCAGTCATCGGCGAACGAAGCATTGAATGGACAGATATTCAGAGTTGTGAAGGCTGTAGCAGAATGGAATCCCATGAAATTATTTCACATAGCCATCTTTATTTTGTATAAATTTTTCAAATATTTACGGCAAAATCCTCTTACTAGGATGATTGTCTCCTTTGTACAAATATACTCAAAGAAAATCAATACAAATACTTTTCTCAGAAATTTGTGTCATTTCCTTTTCTTTTCTCTTGCACTATTTGCTTTATTTTGAGAAACGTCCAATGTTTTGTTAAATAGGCATATGCATTTGAAACATAATCATTTTCTTATGAGTCGGGAAAGAGGATTACCGATAGGTCGAAGGTACAGTTGGATATCTTAATACCCTTCAAAGGAAACCCCCGGGAGATTTGGAATCCATATCCCTAGCAAGTCCTGAAGCTCATCCCCAGTAGATTCTGGAAGCGTATTCCCCGCAGAGAACGGACGTCTCTCCCGAGTTTTATTCAAAGTTATTCCTCCCAGGGACTTATAACTGGGTTATCCTCAGCTAACAACCACGGAAGATCGCACTCGCCAGAATTCTTCCTATCCCCAGCGGAGTTCATCAAAATTCCCCAGCAGTAACTTATCTTTACAAATCCCCAGCCAGAGAATCCTCCGGAATTCAATTCCCCTCAGAGCTTAAGTTTCAATGTCCCCAACCGAGCTAAAGCTTCAAATTATCAATCCCCAGCGGAGCCAGACTAATGAACCTTTTCCCCACAGAGTTTTAGGAGAACAAAACCTTGAGTCCCCAGTAAGGTCGCCAGAGATGCTTCCCGCCAAACTAAAGATTCTCAGTCTTGCATCCCCAGCAGAAGTCTACTAGGTTGGTACTCCCCAGTAGAAGTCATCATGAATTCCCCAGAGGTTTGGTATGCAACCCAAGATCCTTATTCCCCAGTCACAGCCAAGGATTTATTCTTCCCGGCAGCAGTCACGATGCTTTTATCTTCAGTCATCCAGGATTCATCTATCCCCAGCAAGACAGCTCGTCGGCTTACATTCACATTCATTACATTCATATCATACCATTGATATCCCATATATTGCATCATACCTTTCATGCAACATAATTTTGTGTCTAGCTAACATTTTGTCCTTTTCAGGATAAGAGTAAAAAGCTATCCTTAACAGTTTCAGATGCGGTTTTGCACGGACTCATCATCAAGCAACCTTATACCGGTTCCTGTTCAATTTCAAGACTTCTGAAAACAGTTTACGGGTTCTCCAAGTAACGGATGTTAACCTATCACTTGTTCAGATTCTCCTCAAGACTTCTGAAAACAGTTTATGGATTCTTCCCAACAACGGATGTCAATCTATCACTTGTTCAGATGCAACTTTTGAAAACAGCTTACGGACGCTTCCCAACAACGGATGCTGCTCTATTGCTTATTCAACCCCAAGACTTCTGAAAACAGTTTACGGGTTCTCCAAGTAACGGATGTTAACCTATCACTTGTTCAGATTCTTCTCAAGACTTCTGAATACAGTTTATGGATTCTTCCCAACAACGGATGTTAATCTATCGACTTATTCAGATGCAACTTTTGAAAACAGTTTACGGACGCTTCCCAACAACGGACGCTGCTCTATTGCTTATTCAACCTCAAGATTTCTGAAAAAAGTTTATGGGTTCTCCAAGTAACGGATGTTAACCTATCACTTGTTCAGATTCTACTCAAGACTTCTGAAAACAGTTTATGGATTCTTCCCAACAACGGATGTTAATCTATCGACTTGTTCAGATGCAACTTTTGAAAACAGTTTACGGACGCTTCCCAACAACGGACGCTGCTCTATTGCTTATTCAACCTCAAGATTTCTGAAAACAGTTTACGGGTTCTCCAAGTAACGGATGTTAACCTATCACTTGTTCAGATTCTTCTCAAGACTCCTGAAAACTGTTTATGGATTCTTCCCAACAACGGATGTCAATCTATTGCTTGTTCAGACCCCCAGTTCAGAGATGGTCCAAAGCTTGGACACCTTCCTGATATTCCCTTCCAGATGGCATCCCTAAGCCCATCCCGACAGGATCTCTAAGCCTATCTCCAAATGGCATCTCTAAGCCCATTCCCGCATTCATTGCTTTGACGAGTGCAAATTTCCGGGCACTCTAGTGTCCAATCTCCTTTTACCCTCGAGTCACGAAAGGCAAACTTGCCAATCTAACTCTTCGGATTCAAGAAGATTGAACAGGGGCAACTGTTGTACCCCAAAATTTTCCCTCCCATTTCTCAATGATTTCTCATCACATAACCTTTGAAGCCCAAGATCCAGTTAGGGTTTCATCTGCTCAAGACTTCTCCTTGCACTGTGGACCCAAATTAGGGTTTATGTTTGCACAAAGATGTTTTGACCTAAAGTGCTTAAGATGACTTTCATGCTTCATATTGGACTCCCGAGTTTATCCATACCAAGTTTCAAGCTTTGATTCCAAGTTTTGCCCAGTCAATTGGACAGTTGACCTAGAAATCAGCTGTATTGGGGAAAAAGTCAACTGTGGCCAATTGACAGTCAAACCTCATGAAAATTGACCCACATCAACATTATGAACTCACATGAACCATTTGATCAAGTTTGGATCACAACTCCACAAGAAATTTGATCAGATCATCAAAAGGGCAAAATGGTCATTTTTAGGGTTTTGACTGCACAAAGGCAATTTTTGACTGTTTGACCTAGCCAATGGCAAACCAAGCTCATATATGGACTCAAGGACCCCATGTAATTATCTTGACATGCTCAACAAACTCAAAAGATCCCAAGTACACAAGATTGACAGTTGAATTTCCCAGTCAATTGATAATTTTTGACTGTATACTGAAAAGTCAAACTTTGACTTTTTGGTCAAAATCAAGAGTCAAGATTCATTTTTCATCAAAACATGCCAAATCATGAAACTTGTTCATCAAGAAATCACAAAATGCAAATTAGGGTTAGAAAGTAGAATTTTTTATAACTTAGAATTTTTCTAAGTTATAAAAAACCCTAATTTTTTCCTAACTTTGCCCCACTTTTTCATCAATATCCATTTGGATTCAAACAAAAGTCAAAACATGAAAGTTGTAGCTTGTTACATAATCTAAAACTTTGATTCACAAAGTTTTCCCATTTGAGGCTTGTATCTCAAGTTATAAATTTTTGAATAAGGGCACTAAACCATTCTTAACTTAGTGAATTTTTGACCTATTTTGACAAGGTTTTCTACCCCACTTCAAGGCCATTTTACATACACTCCCACTTGGAATTTCAATTTTAATTTCAAAGATGGATTGTAGTACACATTCCAAGCTTTCCAAAATGTCCAAGAAATCATCAAACAACCTCATGACTTGAGAGATTCGAATTTCACAATTTGGCAAAAACTCACTTTTGAATTGGCTATTTTTCATGTTCATAATTTGTGCAAACTTCTCAAACCAGCATGCCCCTTGATTACAGGTCCTAAAACCATCCAACACTCAATAATTTAATGCATGTTCATTGTGCTAAGACCTTGTTTCATGAGCTAAAGCATTGTATGATGGATTAATCCCAAATTGGAAAAAGCATTATATCCATTTTTGCAAAAGTTTCACTTTATGTCATGATGCAAATCCACAAGTACAAACCAAATCCAATTGGCACAAGATTATGGGCAAATCACTCTGATCAAGGAGAGAAGCTCATTAGAGGTCCCCTACTTGCCTAAAACACCAAGTTGGTTTTGTTTGCTTAAGAGTGAAGAAAAGTACCATAACATACAACAACTTTGATATCAGCTTAGAACCCCTTAAGTGAACTTATCAAACATACTCCACACATCTCAACCAAGCTTTTGCACGACCCTAGCACCTCTCAAACACTCCCAATCTCAGAATCATCTTCAAACTGCAAAAACAGGGCCAGGTCTGCAGTTTGAGTGCCATCTTCCATTTCCCTCGAGCTCTCTTGCCCAAACCAGTCCACATACATTCCCTAGCACCTAAGCAAGCTAACCAAAAGCAGAATCACGACCTGTAATCCCTCTAACCACTTCCACCATTTTCAGTTTCTTGTTTTGCAGGTGAGGTGCTCTAGCACGATTCAAAAGCTTTCAAGACAAAGTAAACATTGGAATAACATCCCTGGACCTCAAGGAAGCTTTTCCAATCATCACCTTGCACTGGAAGCTCCCTCATTGGCAGATAGAACTTCAGCTGAACAGGTATCTTGGTGAACTTCTATCTCTCTTAGCAAGCATCATTAGCTCTAAGTTTGTGAATAAACAATGTTCTATTCATGCCACTGAACATGTACATGTTTTTACTTTTCATTTCTTTTGCTTGAGCTGTGAGAATTTGAGGTTTGAAAATGGCAGAAAACTTAGGTCAAGATTTGGGATTGTTAAAATTCTCTCTCATTTCTGAGAGTTAGGAGGAGTTTTTTATATATTTGGAATCGTGATTCAATGCTTAACGTTTTTTATGTTGGAAGTTTGTTCAAAAAATCAAAGAATCAGGATATTCGAATGAAGCTTCTTGCGCGCGTTTTTTGAACAAGTTTTGTTCAGAGGTTGAAGAAGGTGTCTCATGGGCTGGGCCAGCTTTGGTTTTGCTTTTTGCACCATGTTTTGTGATTCATACCCCCTGAGCCCATTTGTTTGATTTAATGTGTTTCTTGATTTTTCTTTTTTTATTTTGACTCATTTATTTTTTCTAATGATGTTTAAAACTTGAAAAATCATTTTTACACCATTTTTGCATTTTTTAAGTATTTATTTGTTTATATGGATATTTATACATAAATATATATATACTATTATTTAGAAATATTATTAAAAAAAAATGTGAACATATTATATTTCTGATTTTTATTTCATTTTTCCTTTTTGAAACATTTTTGTATAAAAAAAACTTTTTTTTATAAATATTAAATATTATTATTATTTATATATATATAATACATATTTGAAATAATGCATATACACATATATTTATTAATATATTTAGGATAAATGCAAAGTATATACCCTTTTATTTTTCTTATTAATATTTAATATAAAAATACATTTTTGACAAATACCTCATTTTATTTTAGTTTTTGTATATATAAATAAATATTTGTACATAATAAATAAATAATGTATTTTATTTAATAGAATTAGGGTTTTTACCCTAAATTTGAAAATACTTCAAAAAAAATACCTTTTTATCTTCTTTTTTTTTTACATAAATAATACTTTTTTTTCATACATATAAAAATTCTTTTTTGCATTCTTGCATATTTATTTTATTTATGCTTTTAATCATATTGTAAATATTCAAAGCGAATGATGTAATAGCTTAGATTCAATTTCTTGTCTAAATATCTCCCCATTTGAACATTTGTACCCCCTCCCCATATTATTGTGTTGTAATAGCGTAGGAATTTAAATTTCGCACTTTAAACGCTTTCTAAACATACTATGCTAGAATTAGGGTTTGTGTGCGAATAAAACGAACAAAATAGTTGGACCTAATCTCAAGATAAATAAGCATGAAAATGGACAACACATTTCACACTTGCACCCTAGGGTATTCCACTTTGTTGCCTTCAAATAATTGGGCCATATTGCATGTTGAATTTCTTTGGGTAAAACAAACAATCAAAATGATCATAGTCCCTCAAAATGTTGCCTAAATGAATGATCAAGTCCCTTTTTAAAGAAAAAATTGCCCAAAGACATTTAACACTATTGCAATTATGGTCTAAAACGATGACCCGCGCTTGTCCCTTTCACTTCCTAATACAAGATTGTCCACCAAATGCAATGGTGGAACAAAATTGTCAAAAGGTCTAAAACATAACAAAAACCTTTGAGAAAACTTTAGGGTAGACAACTCTTAAGTACTTGTCAATTTGCCAAGAAAACACTTGCCTAATTTCAAAACCCACTTCACAAACACTTTCAAAACCAACTTTCAAAAAAACCTTGAAACATCTTTTTAAAAGATAAAACACCTTTTGTAAAACATTCGAGTAAAAAATTGTTACAAGGGTAGCCTATACAAGGCATCTTTTCAAAAACATTTTCAAAACCACACACCAAGCACCATTTAAAACAATTGAAAGCCAAGGCAAGTTGATCTAAGCAAGTACCTAAGAGCCCATGGATAACCATGGATAGAAAGGGTGCTAATACCTTCCCTTTCTATAATCTACTCCCCGAACCCAAGAAAAATCTCAAAGGTTTTTGCTGTGCTTTTTAAACCTTTCCTTAGGATAAAATAAAAAGTCGGTGGCGACTCTTGCTCAACCGAAACATTTGCGAAAACAAACGCAAAACCCTAGTCAGTTCTCCCACCGTATCACACTAAGCATCTTTAGCAAACTTTTGAGGGACTAGATCATTTTGTTTAGGTAACCAAGATAGCGTCATCGAGGGACTATGATCTTTTTGTTTTTGTTTTTGTTTTGCCAAGATACTCAACATGTATACCATGGCCCATTTTTAAGGCAACAAGTGGATGAAACCCTAGGGGGTACAAGTGTGCATTGTGTATTGATTTTCATGCATTTAGGTCTTGTATTAGGTCAAACTACTTGTTGATTTTGGAATTTTGCGTACAAACCATAATCTCTAATCATGGCATAATTGAAAGCGTAAATGCGTAAAATAAATCTACCACTATTACAACATGATTATGGGGAGGGGATACAATTTTTTGAATGAGGATTATTTGACAAGAAATTAAAACCCTAATTTTACTATTACATCCAAATTGAATCAAATGGCATAAATAACAAATGAATAATATTTAAATAAACAAATTAAATAAATATACAAAATAATATGAATATGCAAAAAAAAAGGCTTTGTTTATTTTTATGTATGTAAAAATATTTAATGTAAAAAGAAAGAAATAAATAAAAAGATTAATTTTAATTTTTTAAGGATAAAACCCTAATTTTTCCTTAAGAATATAAATATATTAATTATACTATTTATATACAACAAAATAAAATAATGTGTATGCAAAAATAAAATATATTTAGAAAAAGTATTATTTAAGTATAAATAATAATAATAGATAAAAGTATATTTTTCATGTTTTTATCCTCAAGTATTTATAAAATAAAAGTATGTATATATATATTTTTAACCCTTTCACATTGTTGTTTTACCATTGTATTTGGTAAACAACCTTGTGTTTGGAAGTTAAACGGGACATGCGCGGGTCATCGTATGACCATGATAGCAATGGTGCTAAGCATCTTTAGCAAACTTTTGAGGGACTAGATCATTTTGTTTAGGTAACCAAGATAGCGTCATCGAGGGACTATGATCTTTTTGTTTTTGTTTTTGTTTTGCCAAGATACTCAACATGTATACCATGGCCCATTTTTAAGGCAACAAGTGGATGAAACCCTAGGGGGTACAAGTGTGCATTGTGTATTGATTTTCATGCATTTAGGTCTTGTATTAGGTCAAACTATTTGTTGATTTTGGAATTTTGCATACAAACCATAATCTCTAATCATGACATAATTGAAAGCGTAAATGCGTAAAATAAATCTACCACTATTACAACATGATTATGGGGAGGAGATACAATTTTTTGAATGAGGATTATTTGACAAGAAATTAAAATCCTAATTTTACTATTACATCCAAATTGAATCAAATGGCATAAATAACAAATGAATAATATTTAAATAAACAAATTAAATAAATATACAAAATAATATGAATATGCAAAAAAAAGGCTTTGTTTATTTTTATGTATGTAAAAATATTTAATGTAAAAAGAAAGAAATAAATAAAAAGATTAATTTTATTTTTTTAAGGATAAAACCCTAATTTTTCCTTAAGAATATAAATATATTAATTATACTATTTATATACAACAAAATAAAATAATGTGCATGCAAAAATAAAATATATTTAGAAAAAGTATTATTTAAGTATAAATAATAATAATAGATAAAAGTATATTTTTCATGTTTTTATCCTCAAGTATTTATAAAATAAAAGTATATATATATATATATATATATATATATATATATATATATATATATATATATATATATATATATATATATATATATATATATATATATATATATATATATATATATATATATATATATATATATATATATATATATATATATATATATATATATATATATATATATATATATATATATATATATATATATATATATATATATATATATATATATATATATATATATATATATATATATATATATATATATATATATATTAATCATGTACAAAAGATAAAATAAAATATATACAAGATAAAAATATATTTAGAATAATATTTTTGAGTGTAAATAAAAGAATAAAAATAAAAGGTATAATTATATTATTTTCAAGTTTTCAATAAATAGAAATATATACTAATTAAATTGTTTTTTATGTTAGAAAAAAAAATAGAAATAAAATGCAAAATAAATGTGAAAATTTATAAAATATTTTTAGGTATTTTTTTATGTTTGTAAATAATAAAATAAAATCAGAAATGAAAATAAAATTACAAAACATAAAAATATAAAGAAATGGGCCAGGGGGTGTATTCAGTAAAAGGGGGGTGTTAAAAAAAAAAAAGCAAAGCCCAGCCCAAGCCAGACTTCATCTTCAACTTATGGCTTCAAATTTCGTGCGCGCTCTGTACAAATGCTAGATCCTGCATACGTGCTCTATTGCAAAAACACATAACATCAAAGTTGTAGAGCTTTTCAAGACGAATCCAACCATATAAAAAACTTGTCCTAACTCTCAAAGACCAGAGAGAATTTCTCTGGCCCTAAATCTTAACCTATTTTTTTCAGGATGTTCATGGACCAAATTCTCTTAGCATGCTTAATTAAAATGAAAACTGAGCATATGTACAACTTCATGGCTATGAATACTAAATTTCTTATTCACAAACCTAAGTCTAAATGTTCCTAAATAGAGAGATAGGAAGTTGATAAAAACCTATTTTAGCTTACTTCGTGTATGGCAATGTGGAGCTTTTCAACAAGGCTTGAGATGTTTGGGAGCTTGCCTGAACTTCCCCTGACCTTATCCAATGCCTAGCTTGCCTTGAAGGTGCTTGAACAAGCCTACAGAACTCAACCCGCACAAGCTGAAATTGAAAATGGCAAACCCTGTAAATGGAGTTACAGTTAGTGTTTAAGGGTTGGGATAGTTTGGATGGGTTATGTGGAAGATGTTTGAACCAATTTGGGACAAAACGCACGAGCAATTTGTGTTGTGGAACTCAAACTGCAGGGAATGCCATGTTTTGCCAAATGAAGATGATTTTGTGCTATGGGAGGTTTGAAGGCTCAAAGGGTCGTGTTTCTGGCTCAAAGTGGTGTGAGAAAGATGTTTCAAAAGCTTGCACAAGTTGGTTTTTTGCTGAGGTTCAAGTTCTAGTGTTTTGGACAAATTTCTTGGTTATGAAGCAAAGTATGGGAAGTGATGTGAAGCAGGCCTGTACAGGCTATCTATCAGCTTGCACACTTTACCCTTGGCCCCTCAAGTTTGTGGATCTGATTTGTTGCACAAGATATGGCTCAATGCTCAAGGATTTAGTTTTGACATAAAGCAAGATTTGGCAAAAATGGAAATGTTGCTTTTTCTACTTAGGGATTAATTTTGTGTGCAATGTTCTAATGACCAAAACAATGCCTTAGACCAATGGATTTGCATTTAATTATTGAGTGTGGAATGGTTTTGAGGCCTGTAATCTAGTGAAAAGCGAGCTGATTTGAATTGGTAATTTGTATCAACATGAACATGCCATGGATGAAAAGTGAGTTTTTGCCAACTTCAAGCCTTCGATTCTCCCTAACCACAAATAAGTTTGGAGAGTTCTTGGACATTTTGGAAAGCTTGTGACATGCTCTACAATCCATCTTTGAAATTCAATTTGAGATTCCAAGTGGAACTATGTGAAAAATGTCCATGAAGATAGGTCAAAATCCTGCCTAAATTAGGGCAAAATTTCTCTAAGTTAAAAGTTTTAGGGACCCTTGTTCCAAAAATCATAACTTGATATCCAAGATTCTTTTGGAAAAACTTTGTGAATAAAAGTTGTAGATTTTGTGGAGGACTACAACTTTCATGTTGGAAGTTTTGTTTGAATCCAATTGCATCATAGTGAAAATGTTGGGCTAAGTTAGGAAAAATTAAGAAAATTTCATAACTTAGAAAAATGGGTTTCTTGATGAAAAAGTTTCATGTTTTGACCTATTTTGATGAAAAATGACCCTTGGTACTTGATTTTGACCAAAAAGTCAAAGTTTGACTCTTCAGTGTACAATCAAAATTTGATCAGTCGACTGAAAAATTCATCTGTCAATCCAATGCAATTGAGGTCTTTTGAACCTTGTGAATAGGTTAAGATGATGCCATTGAGTCCTTGAATCCATGCTTGAATCCAATTTGCCATTGGCTAGGTCAAAAATCAGATATTGCCATTGTGCAGTCAAAACCCTAAAAATGACCATTTTGCCCTTTTGATGATCTGATCAAATTTCTTGAGGAGTTGTGGTCCAAACTTGATCCAATGGTTAAAATGAGTCCATAATGTTGATATAGATCAAAATTTATGAGTTTTGACTGTAAATTGGCCACAATTGACTTTTCCCCTAATACAGCTGATTTCTAGGTCAACTGTCCAATTGACTGGGTATAAATTTGATTCAAGGCTTGAAACTTGGTATGGACAAACTTATAAGTCCAACATGAAGTATGAAAGTCATTTTGAGCATTGTAAGTTAAAAAATCCCTGTGCAAACTCAAACCCTAATTTAGGTCAACAGTGCAAGGAGATGTCTTGATCCGTGCAAACCCTAACTTGGTCTTGAGTTCAAGGAGCCTTGTGAGGGGAAATCTTGATAAAATAAGAGGTCAAATTTTGGGGTACAACAGCTGCCCCTGTTCAATCTTCTTGAACCTGAAGAGTTAGATTGGCGAGTCTACCTTTCGTGACTCGAAGGTAAAAGAGGATTGGACACTAGAGTGCCTGTAAATTTGCGCTCGTCAAAATGTAACTGAGGGAATGGGCTTAAAGATGCCATTTGGAGATGGTAGAATCTTTCTGGAGATGGGCTTAAAAGATGCCATCCAATATTTGTTTGTTGAAAATCAGGAGAATGAATGTCAGAATGGTATCCGTGTCTAGAACGTATCTGAGTCGTATCTGGAGATTGGATCTGTATGAGCAAGGGAATGGCATCCGTGTCTGGAACGTATCCAAGCTGTAAATGTATTTAATTCTTAAATGAATATCAGAATGATTGTTGTGTCTGGAGTGTATCTGTATTGTATCTGATTGCTGAAGTCTGAATGAGTAATAGAATGACCGCCGTGTCTGGGGTGTATCCAATATGTATCTGAAATACGAGACCTGAATGAGTAGCAGAATGACTTCCGTGTCTTGGAGCGTATTTGTACTGTATCTGAGATCTTTGAATATTTGTTAGAGGTAGCTTTTAATCTTATCCTGAAAAAGGTAAAATGTTATCTAAAACACACACAAAGTTATGTTGCATGACATGTATGATGCGATAAAATGTGTTCTATCCATGTTTATGATATATGAATGTAATGGATGCGCTTGTAAGCTGAGTAGCCATCTTGCTGAGGAAAATAAATCCTTGATAGCTGGAGATAATGAAATCTTTGACTGTTGTCGGGGAAAATAAATCCTTTGATTGTTGAGACTGGGAAATTCTTTGGACTACTGCTGGGGATTGAAAATCCTTGGTGACTTGTGGGGATTAACAAAAGCTTTGACAACTTCTACGGGGACATGAGAATCCTTCATGACTTTCCTGGGGAATAAGGAAAACTCTAACGATCTTTACTGGGGAATTAAAACCTGGGAGGCTTCAATTGGAGAAATGAGAACAAGAATCCTTGTTCTGCTGGGAAATAACTCAGTGGGGAGAATGCTTATCCTGTTGGAGAGTTTTCAAAAGCTTGGGTTGTATGCCAATCTATTGAGGAACCAAGAATGAGAATCTTCATTCAGGCGTTTGGGTCATGAGGTTGGGTGTATGCCAATCTTCTGGAGTTTTAAGAATGAGAATCTTCATTCTGTTAAGGGTATCAGGAGGTTGGGAGTATGCCAATCTTCTGAGGTTTTAAGAATGAGAATCTTCAGTCTATTAAGGGTATCAGGAGGTTGGGAGTATGCCAATCTTCTGAGGTTTTAAGAATGAGAATCTTCAGTATGTTAATGGTATCAGGAGGTTGTGAGTATGCCAATCTTCCGAGGTTTTAAGAATGAGAATCTTCAGTCTGTTAAGGGTATCAGGAGGTTGGGAGTATGCCAATCTTATGAGGTTTTAAGAATGAGAATCTTCAGTTTGTTAAGGGTATCAGGAGGTTGGGAGTATGCCAATCTTCTGAGGTTTTATCCTTGGTTGGGGATAGAACAAAAGTTAACTGTTATCTGGTGGATTCCCAGGTTTTAAGATAACTTGCTGGAGGATTTGGAGAAACCGGATGATCTCCAGTGTGGTTTAGAGGTTGAAGTTTTGGACTTCGTTGGGGAAGAAAGTTTCATCTTCACTGGGGGTTTATTGTTCAAAGTCTTCTGGCTCCACTGGGGGATCGGGAGTTTAGAAACTTAGCCCTGATGGCGATTCTGAAACTTAACTCCAATGGGGATATGTACTTCAAGGTTTTAGCTCTGTTGAGGATCTGAATGACATATTGCAGGGGATTTCTTCTGGAATAGCCTAAAGACATTTTCCTATACTTTCAACCTATCAGTAATTATCCTTTCTTATTTCATTTTATCTGTAGGCATTGATTATATTCAAATGCATATGCTCATTTAATAAATCATTGGACGTTTTCAAATAAAACACAAGTGTAAAAAGAAAGATAAGGCAAACAAATTTCTTCCCTTTGAAGTATCTTTGTATTAACTTTGTGTAAGTATTTTGTACAAAGGAGACAGACATCCTAGTAAGAGAATGTTGTCATAAAAATGAGAAAAATTTATACAAAGAAAGATGGCTATGTGTAACAATTCCATGGGGTCCCCATTCTGTTATAGCCTTCGTAACTCGGAGTATCTTGTCCATTCGTTGCTTCGTTCGCAGATGATTGGATTGATCAGAAGCTTGGAGCTTGTCCGTGAAGAGATTGTCCTTAAAGTGATCCGACGAGACATAGTCATACACTTTAATTCCCTAACTTTTTCCTAGATCGCCTTTTCGGGTTTTCGATCCACCGGGAAACCCCTTTTTGCCCAAGTCGCCCTTTCAGGTTTTCAACTTGCCGGGTGTACAGATTTTTTTATTTATCCCTAATTTTTGCCTGAACCGCCCTTTCGGGTTTTCGATTCATCGGCATGCCCTTTTTTGCCCAAGTCGCCTTTTCAGGTTTTCAACTTGTCAGGTCGTTTATGCGTAGTATCTTTTGACTATGTCTGTGTTCGCAGGGTGTGGCAGGTCGTCACCGTCCATGGTGGTTAGAATCATAGCCCCACCAGAAAAGATGTTTTTGATCACAAATGGTCCTTCGTAAGTAGGAGTCCACTTGCTCCTGGGATCACTTTGCGGCAAGATGATCCGCTTGATTACGAGATCTCCGACTTTATATACCTGACGTCTGACTTTCTTGTTGAAAGCCTTGATCATCCGTTTTTGATACGTCTGACCATGACCAACAGCAGTAAGTCGCTTCTCGTCGATCAAATTAAGTTGATCAAGCCGGGTCTGAATCCAATTGTCTTCACTTAAGCCAACATCCTTCATAATCCTCAAGGAAGGGATCTGAACTTCCATAGGTAAAACAGCTTCCATGCCATATACCAAAGAAAAGGGGGTTGCCCCGGTTGAAGTACGCGCCGTGGTACGATATTCGTGCAGAGAAAACGATAACATCTCATGCCAGTCCTTGTAGGTGACCGTCATCTTTTGAATGATCTTCTTGATATTTTTGTTTGCAGCTTCAACAGCATCGTTCATCTTTGGCCGATATGGAGATGAATTTTGATGTTGAATTTTGAACTACTCACACAGAGCGGTTATCACAGTGTTATTCAGGTTTGTACCATTGTCTGTGATGATCCTGTCGGGGATACCATACCGGTATATGAGGTTCTGCTTGATGAAGCGGGCAAACCACATTCTTTGTAACAGAGGCGAAGGAAGCTGCTTCGACCCACTTGGTAAAGTAATCAATAGCCACCAGGATGAAGCGATGTTCATTGGATGCCGTAGGCTTGATCTCTCCAATCATGTCGATTCCCCACATTGCGAATGGCCAAGGAGCTGTTAGGACATTGAGAGGAACTGGAGAAATATGTACCTTGTCAGCATTGACTTGGCATTTGTGACAAGTACAAGCGTATTGATGACAGTCAGCTTCCAAGGTAGACCAGTAGTAGCCTGCCCTTAGAATCTTCTTAGCCATCATATGTTCGCTCAAGTGGGTGCCGAATGTGCCACTATGCAGTTCAGTCATGATTTGCTCAGCTTCAACCTTGTCCACACAACGAAGCAGAACACAATCATGGCTGCGCTTATATAGGATACCATTGCTCAGGAAGAACTTGGCAGCAAATCTCCTTAAGAACTTTTTGTCGTTGACTGAAGCTCCTTCAGGGTATTCTCGAGTCTTGAGATACCTTTTGATTTCATGAAACCAGGGTTGTTCCACTACTTCTTCGGTATTAATCTCATGACAGTGCGCAGGTTCATCCATTCGCTCGACGGTGATTTGGGGAGCCTCATTATCCCAGTTGAGTTTAAACATGGAAGACATTATAGCTAGAGCATCCGCTAGCTGATTTTCTTCTCGCGGGAAGTGCTCGAAGGTAATCTGCTCAAAATGAGGTAATAATGTCAGGACATGTTCTTTGTATGGGATAAGATTAGGATGTTTAGTATCCCACTCTCCTTTGATTTGACTGATAACCAAAGTTGAGTCCCCAAATACAACAAGAGATTTGATTCCCAAGTCAATAGCAGCCTTGAGACCAAAGATACAAGCTTCATACTCGGCCATGTTGTTGGTGCAGCTGAAGCAGAGTCTAGCAGTGAAAGGTGTATGGCAACCTTCTAGAGAAATAAGTACCGCATCGATACCGTTGCCAAGTGCATTTGAAGCACCATCAAAGTACAGGGTCCATCGGGATCCTTGTTCAGGTCTGTCATACGGTCCGTTACCTTTAATGTTGTCCAATATCATTATATCCTCGTCAGGGAAGTCGAACCTCATAGATTGGTAATCTTCGACGGCTTGATGAGCTAGATGGTCAGCTAGTACACTCCCTTTTATAGCTTTTTGGGTTGTGTACTGGATATCATACTCAGTCAGGATCATCTTCCATCTAGCAATTCTTCCGGATAAAGTAGGCTTCTCGAAGATGTACTTGATCGGATCCATTTTAGAAATCAGCAAAGTGGTATGTGTCAACATATACTGCCTTAGCCGGCGAGCAGCCCATACCAAAGCGCAACAAGTTTTCTCAAGCAGTGAGTAGCGAGTCTCACAGTCGGTAAACTTTTTGCTAAGGTAATAAATGGCATGCTCTTTTCGACCAGAATCGTCATGTTGGCCCAGTACGCACCCCATTGAATTATCCAAAACAGTCAGATACATGATTAAAGGCCTTCCTTCAACGGGTGGCATCAAGATAGGAGGTTCTAGCAAATACTCCTTAATTTTATTGAAAGGAACTTGACAATCATTGTTCCATTCAACCACCTGATCTTTCTTCAGTAGCTTGAAGATTGGCTCACAGGTAGATGTTAGGTGACAGATGAACCTTGCAATATAGTTTAGGCGTCCTAAGAAACCTCTAACCTCCTTCTCAGTGCAGGGGGCAGGTATTTCTTGTATAGCTTTGACTTTGGCAGGATCAACCTCGATGCCTTTGTTACTGAAGATAAATCCCAAAAGTTTACCATACCTAACTCTGAAAGTGCACTTGCTAGGGTTCAGTATGAGCTTATACTCCTTCAATCTGACAAACAGCTTTTGCAGATGGTCGAGGTGTTCTTCTTCTGTTTGTGAACGGGCTATCATGTCGTCTATGTAGACTTCAATTTCATGATGTATCATGTCATGAAACAAAGCTAATAGGGCTCGCTGATAGGTTGCCCCGACATTCTTCAGTCCGAATGGCATCACTTTATAGCAGAAGGTACCCCACTGCGTAACAAAAGTAGTCTTCTCCATGTCTTCGGGGGCCATTTTGATCTGGTTGTACCCTGAAAATTCGTCCATAAAAGAGAATACTTTGTGTTGAGCTGTGTTGTCAACCAAAATATCAATGTGTGGTAGTGGAAAATCATCTTTAGGGCTAGCTCTGTTTAGGTCTCTGTAGTCCACACACATTCTGACTTTGCTGTCCTTCTTAGGCACGGGCACATTGTTAGCAACCCATTATGGATAGAAAGTAACAGCAAGAAACCCGGCATTGAACTGTTTCATCACTTCGGCTTTGGTCTTTTCAGACATATCGGGCCTCATCCGGCGGACTTTCTGTTTGATTGGTGGACAATCTTCTCTTGTAGGGAGACGGTGAACCACAATATCTGTGTCGAATCCCGACATATCTTCATAGGACCAGGCAAAGATCTCAACATATTCATTCAACAACTGAACTAAGCGCTCTTTGACTTTTGGCTCCAGGTTGGCACCCACTTTAACCTCTTTTCTGTCTTCGGCAGTACCCAAATTGATAGTCTCTAACAACTCTTCGTGGGGCAGAATAGCCCTTTCTTCTTGTTGCAAAAGTCTAGCCAACTCTCCAGGCACTTCACAGTCTTCATCACCTTCGTACTCGACATGATTGACCAGATCTTCAGAGTCACTGAAGGCCTTAGCAGAATTGTTACCCATGGAATCTGGAGTGGATGGGTACCTGCATTTTGTGAGTGTGGGTATGTGTAAGGGATAGCCACCTTTAAACAAAATAAAATGTAAAAAGAAATAAAATGAACACAAAAGTTTACATATGAAAACGTCCATGATTCATTAAAAATGGCATATGAAAATGAAGAATCAAAACCCTTACAAATGGACCTATATGCCCCGGGTAAGGCATAAGGCGAAAAGAGTGTACGAATTGTTTAGTAACTATTACAGACCAAACAGCAAATGTTCAAAAGATAAATTATTGATTGATGAAAGTAATGGGAATGAAGTCTTTCGCCTCCCAGTTGTTCAGTCCTCCTTCAATGGTTGGAAAGATCCAATCTTCAAAATTGCTTTCTTCATCATTATCTTCTAAAGAATGAACTCCATGATGAGTGATCTTTAAGGGTGGTCCTCCAGCCCGGGAGTGACGCACAACTTTCTGGCTAGCAGCAGTGAAACCCAATCCGAACTTATGTCTTGTGAGGAAAATCTGGTAGTTGACCCCACACTGTACTTCCTCCTTCCTTGATCACAGCCTCCGCATCTTTAAGGGATGACATCCGGGACACAGGTTTGGTAATGATGGGCACATCTATCATTGTCTTGGCTACCGCAACTTCAGGAGAAACCTCTTCAAAGTGTTGGAAAGGTGTTTCTATGAATTCACCATCTAACTCCACGTAGCAGAAAGAGTTAAGGTGGCTTATCATATACTCCTCCTCACCATGAACTGTTATGATCTTACCCTGGACTGGGTACTTGAGCATCTGGCATAGAGAAGAAGTGACTGCCCCAGCGTTGTGGATCCATGGCCTTCCCAAAAAGCATGAATGTGAAGGACGGATGTCCATCACATAAAAAGTAGAGTTGAAAATTTCTGTTCCCACCATAATTGGGATGTCCACTTCTCCGTGAACCATCCGCTTAGAACCGTCGAAGGCTCTAACAATGATGTTACTGGGCTTTAGGGTCAAACCTTCACAGTCCAATCTGTCCAATGCTTTCTTTGGTAGAACATTTAAAGATGAACCGGTATCAACCAGAACATGAGCAAGTGTAGTTCCTCTGCACTCTACCGAGACATGCAGCACATCATTATGCTTTATTCCTTTAGATGTCAGATCAGCATCAGAGAAGCCAAGACCATTGTCGGCTGTAAGGATGGCTACACAATCTTGAAACTGATCCACAGAAGTTTCTCGAGGCAGGTGTGTCGTCTTCAGGAATTTGATCAAGGCTTTGGCATGAGCCTCGGAGCAGAGCAATAGAGCCAGCATAGAGATTTTTGAAGGGGTTTGCCCCAGTTGCTCTATGACATCATAGTCGCTCTTCTTAATTATCTTTAAGATCTCCTCCATTTCCTTTTGGGTGGTCTTGGGGATAACCAAAGTCTGAGCCCTCGTCCTTACGGGCGCTTCTTGGATCCCCTTACCTTTATCAGCGGTAACAGTAGAGGGTATAACTTCGAGAGTAACAATTTCTTCAATTACTGGACTTTGCACAGATATCTTGACAGGCACAGGAGCACTTGAGGGTCCGAAGACTGCCCGTGGAGGAGCAATCTCCGGAGAAAGGATTCTTCCGCTACGAGTGATCTTACTTGTTCCAACAATATTCCCCACATCAGGAGTCTCTTCATCAGAATTTTCTTCAACTGATTCGATCTGTTTCACACCGTGATAGAAAATCTCTCCTCCATAATTCCACGGTATTGTCTTATTGGACTTATATGGGATAGGCCCCGACATGGTAATCTTCAGCGGTACAAAATTTGGATCAGGTGTAATCTTAACAGGCCTTTTGCAGGTCTTGGAAAGATTGTCGGAAATGGTGATTATAACAACATCATTGATTGGAGTAACAGGAGTAACATGAGTGATAGTATCAACAGGAGTTTTCTGAAAGAGGATCTCTTGAGTATCCATCAGGCGTTGGATGCCTGACTTCAACAGCGGACAATCGGATTGCAAGGTTGAACAAAAGTAACAATCTTTTTTACAGCCCGGGAAAATCCTGACTTTCAACAGATTCATCTTGATTATTGGCAACTGAGTCATTAAGTCATCAATGACGGTAACATGAAGATCTTCCACAATAGCATGGACATTATGACCATGTTTCCGCATAGGAGCGGATATCACATTAGGTTTTTCGGGGGAATCAAACTCCACCTCCTTGGCATCTATCAAATCTTGGATCTTGTTTTTAAGGGCCCAACAGTTGTTGGTGTCATGCCCCACACTGTCCGAATGATATGCATATTTTGCATTTGAATGATAATAGGGAGAAGAGGTATTTGGGTTTTTTGGCGCTTCTTTCAAGTTGGTAAGTGTGGTACGGTGGGAGAACTGACTAGGGTTTTGCGTTTGTTTTCGCAAATGTTTCGGTTGAGCAAGAGTCGCCACCGACTTTTTATTTTATCCTAAGGAAAGGTTTAAAAAGCACAACAAAAACCTTTGAGATTTTTCTTGGGTTCGGGGAGTAGATTATAGAAAGGGAAGGTATTAGCACCCTTTCTATCCATGGTTATCCATGGGCTCTTAGGTACTTGCTTAGATCAACTTGCCTTGGTTTTCAATTGTTTGAAATGGTGCTTGGTGTGTGGTTTTGAAAATGTTTTGAAAAGATGCCTTGTATAGGCTACCCTTGTAACAATTCTTTACTCGAATGTTTTACAAAAGGTGTTTTGTCTTTTGAAAAGATGTTTCAAGGTTTTTTGAAAGTTGGTTTTGAAAGTATTTGTGAAGTGTGATTTGAAGATAGGCAAGTGTTTTCTTTGCAAATTGACAAGTACCTAAGAGTTATCTACCCTAAAGTTTTCTCAAAGATTTTTGTTATGTTTTAAACCTTTTGACAATTTTGTTCCACCATTGCATTTGGTGGACAATCTTGTATTAGGAGGTGAAAGGGACGGGCGCGGGTCATCGTTTAGACCATAATTGCAATAGTGTTAAATGTCTTTGGGCAATTTTTTCTTTGAAAGGGATTTGATCATTTTGGGCAACTTTTTGAAAGCGTCATCGAGGGACTTATGATCATTTGATTGTTTGTTTTACCCAAAGAAATTCAACATACAATATGGCCCCATTATTTGAAGGCAACAAAGTGGAATACCCTAGGGGTGCAGGTGTGAGATGTGTTGTCCATTTTTCATGCTTGTTTATCTTTGAGATTAGGTCAAACTAATTTGTTCGTTTTATTCGCATACAAACCCTAATTCTAGCATGGCATGTTTAGAAAGCATTAAAGTGCAAAATTTTAAATTCCTACACTATTACAACACAATAATATGGGGAGGGGGTACAAATGTTCAAATGGGGGGATATTTAGACAAGAAATTAAATCTAGCTATTACATCATTTTCTTTGAATATTTACAATACAAATAATTGCATAAATAAATGGAAATGAAATAAATATGCAAAATATAAAAAGAATTTTTATGTGTATGAAAAAAAGTGTTATTTATGTAAAATAAAAAGAGAAATAAAAAGGTATTATTTTTTTGAGTATTTTCATATTTAGGGCAAAACCCTAATTTTAATCAAAAGGGTATTAATTACTTAATATATATAATATTTACTATTTACATACAAAAAATAAAATAAAAATGAAGTATATTTGTAAAAAATGTATTTTTTAGTATTGAATGTTAATAAATAAATAAAAAATAAAAAAAATAAAAATATGTATATTTTTGGTATTTTATCCTATATATATATATATATATATATATATATATATATATATATATATATATATATATATATAGGGGCCATATCTCATGAGAAAGTCTTTCTTATGTGAGAGTGAGAGGGTTTCTTTTTAGCCTTTAGATTACATTGGATGGTTGAGATTCATTGATGAAGTTATTTTTTTTCTTCTAAATCTTACTTCTCTCTCCTCATTTATTACGTTAACTTTTTTTTACTCTTTCTTCTCTCTCCTAATCTTAGTCATAAATTTTGATCCAATGGCTTATAATTACTCCTCTCACTCTCATATAAGGGACCCCTTTCTCACTTGATATGTCCCCTATATATATATATATATATATATATATATATATATATATATATATATATATATATATATATATATATATATATATATATATATATATATATATATATATATATATATATATATATATATATATATATATATATATATATATATATATATATATATATATATATATATATATATATATATATATATATATATATATATATATATATATATATATATATATATATATATATATATATATATATATATATATATATATATATATATATATATATATATATATATATATATATATATATATATATATATATATATATATATATATATATATATATATATATATATATATATATATATATATATATATATATATATATATATATATATATATATATATATATATATATATATATATATATCCTTATTATTTACTAAATACATATTATATATATAAAAATAATAATAATTAATATTTATGAAAAAAAGTATGTTTTATATAAAAATATTTCAAGAAGATAAAACAAAATAAAAATAAAAATAAAAAGTGTTTACATTATTAATAATATTTCTAAATAATAGTATATATATATTTATGTATAATAGTATATATAAACAAATAAATACTTGAAAAATACAAAAATGGTGTAAAAATGATTTTTCAGGTTTTAAACATTATTAGAAAAAATAAATGAATCAAAATGAAAAAAGAAAAATAAAAAAATAACATTAAATCAAGCAAATGGGCTCAGGGGGGTATGAATCAAAATGTATGGTGTAAGAAGCAAAACAAAAGCTGGCCCAGCCCATGAGGCACCTTCTTCAACCTCTGAACAATATTATTCAAAAAAATGCGCGCCCTGTTCTTCCATCTACATATTCTGATTCCTGGCTTATTAATGAAAACTCATAACATAAAAAATGTTCAGCATCAAGAGACGAATCCAACCATATGCAGAACTTGATCTAACTCTCTAAGATGAGAGATAATTTCTTCTCCCCCAAATCCTGACCTAGATTTTCTGCCATTTTCAAACCTTAAATTCTCACAGCTCAGGCAAAAGAAATGAAAAGTAAAAGCATGTACAGGTTCAGTGGCATGAGTAGAACATTGCTTATTCACAAACTTAGAGCTAATGATGCCTAATAAGAGAGATAGAAGTTCACCAAAATACCTGTTCAGTTGAAGTTCTATCTGGCAATGGGGGAGCTTTCAGTGCAAGATAATGTTTGGTATAGCTTCCTTGAGGTGTGGTGATGTTGTTCCAATATTTACTTTGCCTTGAGACACCTTGAATTGAGCTGTAGAACTTCAACTGCAAAATGAAAAAGTGAAAATGGTGGAACTTGTTAGAGGAGTTACAGGTCGTGTTTCAAGTCATGGTTAGCTTGCATAGATGCTAGGGAATGTGTGTGAACTGGTTTGGGCAAGAAAGCTTGAGAGAAATGGGAGATGGCACTCAAACTGCAGGCCTGGCCCTGTTCTTGCAGTTTGAAGGTGATTCTGAGATTGGGAGTGTATGAGGGATGTTAGGGTCGTGTACTAGCTTGGTTGTGATGTCCTGGATCTGTTTCACAAGTTTGCTTAAGTGTTTGTAAGCTGATATGAGAGTTTTCTTACAATATGCCAAGTTACTTACACTTTAAGCAACAAATGCCCAAGTTGTGTTCTAGGTCAGTAGAGGCCCCCTAATGAGCTGCATAATCTCTCCTTGATCAGAGTGTTTTGCTCATAATCTTGTGCCAATTAGATCTCATTTGTACTGCTTGGATTTTCAATTGGACATAAAGCTACCTTTTGCAAAAATGGAAGAAATGCTTTATCTATTTTGGGATTAATCCTCTAGGCAATGCTTGAACACACAAAACATGGTCTTGGCACAAAGGTTTTGCATTGAATTATTGAGTGTAAAAGGGTTTTAGGACCTGTAATTTAGCACAAACTATGCTGACTTGAAAATGGCCTAAGTTATGAACATGTTCATGATCAATTCAAAAGTGAGTTTTTGCCATATTGTGAAATTCGATTCTCTCAAGTTATGAGGTTGTTTGAGAAGTTCTTGGATATTCTGGAAAGCTTGGAATGTGTACTACAATCCATATTTTAAATGAAAATTTAAATTCCAAATGGAAGTGTATGGAAAATGGCCTTGAAGTTGGGTAGAAAACCTTGTCAAAATAGGTTAAAATTTCACTAAGTTAAGAATGGTTTAGTGCCCTTATTCAAAAATTTGTAACTTGAGATACAAGCCTCATTTGGGAAAACTTTGTGAATCAAAGTTGTAGATTATGCAACAAGCTATAACTTTCATGTTTTGACTTTTGTTTGAATCCAAATGAATCTTGGTGAGAAAGTGGGGCAAAGTTGGGAAAAAATTAGGGTTTTCCATAACTTAGAAAAATTCTAAGTTATGAAAAATTCTAATTTCTAACCCTAATTTGCATTTTTTGATTTCTTGGTGAACAAGTTTCATGACTTGGCATGTTTTGATGAAAAATGAATCTTGACTCTTGATTTTGACCAAAAAGTCAAAGTTTGACTTTTCAGTATACAGTCAAAATTGATCAATTGACTGGGAAATTCAATTATCAATCTTGTGTACTTGGGATCTTTTGAGTTTGTTGAGCATGTCAAGATAATTCCATGGGGTCCTTGAGTCCATATGTGAACTTGGTTTGCCATTGGCTAGGTCAAACAGTCAAAAATTGCCTTTGTGCAGTCAAAACCCTAAAAATGACCATTTTGCCCTTTTGGTGATCTGATCAAATTTCTTGTGGAATTGTGATCCAAACTTGATCAAATGGTTCATAGGAGTTCATAATGTTGATGTGGGTCAATTTTCATGAGGTTTGACTGTCAATTGGCCACAGTTGACTTTTTCCCCAATACAGCTGATTTCTAGGTCAACTGTCCAATTGACTGGGCAAAACTTGGAATCAAGACCTGAAACTTGGAGAGGATAAACTTGGGAGTACAATATGAAGCAAGAAAGTCATCTTAGGCATTTTAGGTCAAAACATCTTGGTGCAAACACAAACCCTAATTTGGGTCAGTAGTGCAAGAAGAAGTCTTGAGCAGATGAAACCCTAACTGGATCTTGATCTTCAAAGGCTTTGTGGTGAGAAATCAATGAGAAATGGGAGGGTAAATTTTGGGGTACAACAGTAAGTTTAACTTTAACAGATGAGGGAGGACCTGAGCCGGTGTCATATTGATTCGGGTGAATTATCGTTGTGGCCTTTCTACCCTTTGTTGGTTAGCCCTGGGTTGACTGCTTCGAGGTTGACCGGCTGAGGAGTTCTGGATCATCACAGCCCCCACCGCTGGTCGGCGCTCCATTCTCCCTTGATTTATCTGGGTGTGAACAGCAGAAACTTCCTTCTTGGCTGGGAAGGTCTTCTTGATAGCAGTGGAAGCGGAGGCATCCTTCTGAATTTTACCACTCTTAATGCCAGCTTCGACCCTTTCACCGGTCAGAATTAATTCAGTGAACCCTGCAGATGAGCTCCCGATCAAGTGATTGAAGAATGGACCTGACAGGGTCCCCAAAAACATGTCAACCAGCTCTCTATCTGACAATGGTGGCTACACCCTTCCAGCCAAATCCCGCCACTTCTGGGCGTACTCCTTAAAGCCCTCATTAGAGATCATACTCATACTCTGTAGTTGAGTACGAGTAGGCGCTAAATCTGCATTATATTGGTATTGTCGGTAGAAAGCAGCAGCTAAATCTTCCCAGTTATGTACATCAGATCTCTCAAGTTGATAGAACCAGTCCAATTGCGTACCCGACAAACTA
The DNA here is from genome assembly GCA_948472305.1 of Vicia faba. Lineage (NCBI taxonomy): Eukaryota > Viridiplantae > Streptophyta > Magnoliopsida > Fabales > Fabaceae > Vicia > Vicia faba. Next base: position 250,367 of record CATIWC010003425.1, read on the forward strand.
TCTTGAAAGAAGTAGTCCCACAGATCCTTATCAGAAGAGTGAGGTTGGATCTTTCTGATGTAGGACCGCAGATGCATCTTCAGACAGGACAACCGTCATATTTAACAAATGTAGGCACTTTGAATTTGGGAGGAATAACGATTCCAGCAACCAACCCTAGTTCTTCGAAATCCAACCCAGGTACTCTTTGTACCTCCATGGCTGCCAACCGCTCTTCCAGATTCTTATACTTATCGTCCGCTGGAGGGTACTGCTGTTCGGAGTAATCTTCCTCCTCTTCTTCTTCTTCCTCTTCAGCTTCAGACTCGGAGGGCATTGTAACTTCTTTACCTTTACCAACCCCTTCGTCAGACGTTGAGGGGAACTCGAGGACCCTTCTAGCCAGGTTCTCGAACCTTCTTCCCATGGTGGCCACACTAATTATTTTCTTCTTTTTATCTTTGTCTTTTTCCTTCTCTTTCTCTAACAGTGCTTTAAGGTCCTCTTGACCCTTTGCCAAGGTCATGAGGAGTTGTTGGAATTGCGAATTCTGTGCTTGCAGATCTTTGACCGTCTGCTCTATATCCATCTTACTGAAATAAACAGTAGAAAGATAAGGAAACCTGGTGTGAAGACTTGTTTATGAATATGATGAATGATATGTTATTCATGTAATACATTCAAGGATTTAGAAATTCAAATTTGTTGCAACAGAAAGAACACACGTCATATTAATAAGAAGAAATTTGTTAGTACATAAGTGCCCCATGGGCAAAATATTACAAAATTCTTAATGTAAAAAGACATTGCGCATCCTCTTTGGTGCGATGTAGGTGTTAAGAGTCTCCTCTTTGTGAAGTCGGCGGGTAATTTCCAAAACCTTCTTCTCACTGGCATAGAAGTTGGCTTCAAAAGTGTTCCATTCTTCCTTGAGCTGTATCCAACTCTTTTGAAATTCTTCCAATGATGTTGGCATGTCTGGATGTAGGAGGGTGTATGGAACCTCTCCTTCCATAATAGGCTCTTTGATCACAGGGAGAATGTGGGGGTAAGGCATCATAAGACTCTGGGCGCGGGCTCGTACCCACTTGAGATAAGGCTCAAGGGGGATGAAATTCTTGTGTCCCAGTGTCTTACTATCCACTTTGTTGGGCATCCTTCAAGCTCGGATAAACCTTTGTCGAAGTCCTTGAGTGTCGTTGTCGAAGTCAAAAACCAAGCCTGGAATCAACATGTCATGAAGGCCATCCCTCCGGGCATACCCAAATTGTCTCAGAGCTAAACAGGGGTTGTAGGTAATGCCTCCCCTAATGCCAAGTAGTGGGACATTAGGGAATTCCCCACAAAAATCAATGATGATGCCATTTTCTCTGGATCGAGAACACCAATGAACATCAGAATGTGTGAGAGTCATCAACCCTTGTGACCACCTCAAGCCTTTCTCATTCTTCAAGACTGACTGGGGAAGGTGAGAAATAAACCACCTTTCTAGAAGAGGAGTACAACACATGAGAACACCTCTTTTCCTCATTGTCCGTGTGTGAAATGAGTGTAGGATGTCCCCAAGCAATGTAGGCACAGGATTCCGAGATATGAAAATCTTGACAACATTCATATCTATAAGCTGATCAGGGTTTGGGAACAAGACCAACCCATAGATGAGAAGTGCTATAATCTCCTCAAAAGCTTGCAGATCTAGAGAATTCCAGCAGTCTTGTGCCTTCTCAAATAGAAACTTTGCTAAGAAACCCTTGACACCACTTCTGGTTTCCCAATGACCTTTGATATCAGATGGTTGCAAGTGTAATGCTTGAGCAACATCTTCAGGCTTTGGTTCTCTTTCTGTACCGTTGTAAGGTAGTTGATGAAGAATAGGAATCCTCAGGAGTTGAGAAAATTCCTCCAAAGTAGGTACTAGTTGGTAATCAGGGAATGTGAAACAGTGGTGTAGGGGGTCAAAGAATTGTAAGAGAACTTTCACCATGTCTTCTTCAATGTTGGAGTTGACCAAGTTGAGAAGTCTACCATGTCTTTCACTGAAGGGAGAATTCTCTGGAATCTTGGGTGTGAGCTCCTTGAGTTGAGGAGGGATTCTCACAAGATTGACTTGAATTATTTTCCTGCGAAGTGATTCCATGACCTACAAAACAAGAACAAAGATGAAGATCCAAACCCTTGAAATGGTTAGTGGATGCATATGATGCTTTATGATGTTCATGATGTATGCACAAGTATATGTACAAGCAAATCACACAAGATCCTAGTTTCAGGATTGCATGAGGTTTCATAGGTAAGTACCCTCTTTATGTTAGTTGGCTCAACCTGTCCTATAAAGAGTAATCGGGTTCTAAGGAGCTCAGTATCACTGGATTATTTTCTGTATTCATTGTTTCAGTTTAGCCACTTAACTGGCGACCGAAATATTCCAAGAAAACAACCATCAATGAGTGTAGTATCGAGTATCTACCAACTTCAGACTGCACCAAAGCCGGTCATCTCACTACCCTTAATAAGGCCAAGATGGTCAAGTAAGGTTCTAAGAGTCCATTAGTGCTTCATGACATCACTCAGCGGCCCCGTATTCTCTTTGATTGACTCAAAGGCTACCGGTACCCACAAATATGTCGCACTAATATAGCTATTGCTTCAACCATGTCGGTATACCCTGCACAGTTTCCACAATGTATTGCTATTTACCTGTGAATGTTTCCAAAAATCCGGGTGGAGGATTTAAGCCCAAACAAAAGAACCAAATGTAAAGCAATCAAAGAAAACAAGATAAGCATGCAAAGGTGATTTAAACCCTAAAGTTACTCCACTTTCGGAATCTTCCCCAACAGAGTCGTCAGTTCTGTGATACGGTGGGAGAACTGACTTGAGGTTTTGCGTTTGTGTTTGCAAATGTTTCGGTTTAGCAAGAGTCGCCACCGACTTTTTATTTTATCCAAAGGAAAGGTCAAAAAGCACAGGAAAGACCTTTGAGATGTTTTCTTGGGTTCGGGGGGTAGATTATGAAAAGGGAAGGTGCAAGCACCCTTTTCATCCATGGTTATCCAGGGGCTCTTAGTTACTTGTTTAGATCACTTGCTTTTGCTTTTCAATTGTTTGAAATGGTACTTTGTGTGTGGTTTTGAAAATGTTTTGAAAAGAGGCCTTGTCTAGGCAACCTTTGTAATGATTCTTGTTTGAATATATACAAATGTGTTTGTCTTTTGAAAAGATGTTTCAATATTTGAAAGTTTGTTTTGGGAAATGTTTTGAAATGGTGTTGTGATGTGTTTTTGAAAATAGCAAGGATGTTTGCAAGTTTTGATCAAGTAATTAGGAGCATCTACCCTATCTACTCAAAGATCTTTCCTACACATTTTTAACCCTTTCACATTGTTGTTTTACCATTGTACTTGGTAAACAACCTTGTGTTTGGATGTTAAACGGGACAGGCGCGGGTCATCGTATGACCATGATAGCAATGGTGCTAAGCATCTTTAGCAAACTTTTGAGGGACTAGATCATTTTGTTTAGACAACCAAGATAGCGTCATCGAGGGACTATGATCTTTTTGTTTTTGTTTTTGTTTTGCCAAGATACTCAACATGCATACCATGGCCCATTTTTAAGGTAACAAGTGGATGAAACCCTAGGGGGTGCAAGTGTGCATTGTGTATTGATTTTCATGCATTTAGGTCTTGTATTAGGTCAAACTACTTGTTGATTTTGAAATTTTGCATACAAACCCTAATCTCTAATCATGACATAATTGAAAGCGTAAATGCGTAAAATAAATCTCCCACTATTACAACATGATTATGGGAAGGGGGTACAATTTTTTGAATGGGGATTATTTGACAAGAAATTAAAACCCTAATTTTACTATTACATCCAAATTGATTCAAATGGCATAAATAACAAATGAATAATATTTAAATAAACAAATTAAATAAATATACAAAATAATATGAATATGCGAAAAAAAGGTTTTGTTTATTTTTATGTATGTAAAAATATTTAATGTAAAAAGAAAGAAATAAATAAAAAGATTAATTTTATTTTTTTAAGGATAAAACCCTAATTTTTTCTTAAGAATATAAATATATTAATTATATTATTTATATACAGCAAAATAAAATAATGTGTATGCAAAAATAAAATATATTTAGAAAAAGTATTATTTAAGTATAAATAATAATAATAGATAAAAGTATATTTTTCATGTTTTTATCCTCAAGTATTTATAAAATAAAAGTATATATATATATATATATATATATATATATATATATATATATATATATATATATATATATATATATATATATATATATATATATATATATATATATATATATATATATATATATATATATATATATATATATATATATATATATATCATGTACAAAAGGTATAATTATATTATTTTCAAGTTTTCAATAAATAGAAATATATACTAATTAAATTGTTTTTTATGTTAGAAAAAAAATACAAAAAAAATGCAAAATAAATGTGAAAATTTATAAAATATTTTTAGGTATTTTTTTATGTTTGGAAATAATAAAAAAAATAACAAAATAAAAAAAATTACAAAACATAAAAATATGAAGAAATGGGCCAGGGGGTGTATTCAATAAAAGGGGGTGTTAAAAACAAAAGAAGCAAAGTCCAGCCTAAGCCAGACTTCATCTTCAACCTCTGGCTTCAAATTTCGCGCGCGCTCTGTATAAATGCTAGATCCTGCATACGTGCTATATTGCAAAAACACATAACATCAAAGTTGTAGAGCTTTTCAAGATGAATTCAACCATATAAAAAACTTGTCCTAACTCTCAAAGACCAGAGAGAATTTCTCTGGCCCTAAATCTTAACCTATTTTTTTCAGGATGTTCATGGACCAAATTCTCTTAGCATGCTTAATTAAAATGAAAATTGAGCATATGTACAACTTCATGGCTATGAATACTAAATTTCTTATTCACAAACCTAAGTCTAAATGTTCCTAAATAGAGAGATAGGAAGTTGATAAAAACCTGTTTCAGCTGACTTCGTGTATGACAATGTGGAGCTTTTCAAAAAGGCTTGAGATGTTTGGGAGCTTGCCTGAACTTCCCCTGACCTTCTACAATGCCTAGCTTTCCTTGAAGGTGCTTGAACAAGCCTACAGAACTCAACCTGCACAAGCTGAAATTGAAAATGGAAAACCCTGTAAATGGAGTTACAGTTAGTGTTTAAGGGTTGGGATAGTTTGGATGGGTTATGTGGAAGATGTTTGAACCAATTTGGGACAAAACGCACGAGCAATTTGTGTTGTGGAACTCAAACTGCAGGGAGTGCCATGTTTTGCCAAATGAATATGATTTTGTGCTATGGGAGGTTTGAAGCCTCAAAGGGTCGTGTTTCTGGCTCAAATGGGTGTGAGAAAGATGTTTCAAAAGCTTGCACAAGTTGGTTTTTTTGCTGAGGTTCAAGTTCTAGTGTTTTGGACAAATTTCTTGGTTATGAAGCAAAGTATGGGAAGTGATGTGAAGCAGGCCTGTACAGGCTATCTATCAGCTTGCACACTTTGCCCTTGGCCCCTCAAGTTTGTGGATCTGATTTGTTGCACAAGATATGGCTCAATGCTCTAGGATTTAGTTTTGACATAAAGCAAGATTTGGCAAAAATGGAAATCTTACTTTTTCTACTTAGGGATTAATTTTGTGTGCAATGTTATAATGACCAAAACAATGCCTTAGACCAATGGATTTGCATTTAATTATTGAGTATGGAATGGTTTTGAGGCCTGTAATCTAGTGCAAAGCAAGCTGATTTGAATTGGTAATTTGTATCAACATGAACATGTCATGGATGAAAAGTGAGTTTTTGCCAACTTCAAGCCTTCGATTCTCCCTAACCACAAATGAGTTTGGAGAGTTCTTGGACATTTTGGAAAGCTTTCAACATTCTCTACAATCCATATTTGAAATTAAATTTTATATTCCAAGTGGAACTATGTGAAAAATGGCCATGAAGATAGGTCAAAATCCTGCCTAAATTAGGGCAAAATTTCTCTAAGTTAAAAGTTTTAGGGACCCTTGTTCCAAAAATCATAACTTGAGATCCAAGCTTATTTTGGAAAAACTTTGTGAATAAAAGTTGTATATTTTGTGGAGGACTACAACTTTCATGTTTTAAGTTTTGTTTGAATCCAATTGCATCATGGTGAAAATGTTGGGCAAAGTTAGGAAAAATTAAGAAAATTTCATAACTTAGAAAAATTCTAAGTTATGAAAATTTTCAACTTTAAACCCTAATTTGCAAAAATGGGTTTCTTGATGAACAAGTTTCATGTTTTGACACATTTTGATGAAAAATGACCCTTGGTACTTGATTTTGACCAAAAAGTCAAAGTTTGACTTTTTAGTGTATAATCAAAATTTGATCAGTCGACTGAAAAATTCATCTGTCAATCTAATGCAATTGAGGTCTTTTGAACCTTGTGAATAGGTCAAGATGATTCCATTGAGTCCTTGAATCCAATTTGCCATTGGCTAGGTCAAAAACCAGATATTGCCATTGTGCAGTCAAAACTCTAAAAATGACCATTTTGCCCTTTTGATGATCTGATCAAATTACTTGAGGAGTTGTGGTCCAAACTTGATCCAATGGTTAAAATGAGTCCATAATGTTGATATGGGTCAAAATTTATGAGGTTTGACTGTAAATTGGCCACAGTTGACTTTTTCCCCAATACAGTTGATTTCTAGGTCAACTGTCCAATTGACTGGGTAAAAATTTGATTCAAGGCTTGAAACTTGGTATGGACAAACTTATAAGTCCAACATGAAGTATGAAAGTCATTTTGAGCATTGTAAGTTAAAAAATCCCTGTGCAAACTCAAACCCTAATTTAGGTCAACAGTGCAAGGAGATGTCTTGAGCCGTGCAAACCCTAACTTGGTCTTGAGTTCAAGGAGTCTTGTGAGGGGAAATCTTGATAAAATAAGAGGGATAATTTTGGGGTACAACAAGGAGGGAGCAAGATAGGAGGCTCAAGCAGATACTCTTTAATGCTTTCAAATGCCCTTTGGCAATCATCCGTCTACACACAACCTTGATCTTTCTTTAACAACTTTAAGATTGGTTCACATGTTGAAATTATATGGGAAATGAATGTGGAAATGTAATTTAAACGTCCAAGGAAGCCTCTAACTTGCTTTTCAGTTCTTGGTGCAGGAATTTCTTGAATTGCCTTAACTTTATCAAGATCAACTTCAATTCCTTTTTGGATGACAATAAAACCTAGCAACTTTCCTAAATGAACACCAAAAGTATACTTATTTAGATTCAAGCGAAGATGATACTTCCTCAAATGCTGAAACAACTTCAATAAGTCTTCCATGTGCCCTTCCTCAGTCTGAGATTTGGCGATCATATCATTAACATATACTTCAATTTCCTTATGCATCAGATCATGGAATAAGGTTGTCATAGCCCTCTGGCACATTTCACTAGCGTTCTTCAACCCGAAAGGCATCACTATGTAACAGAATTTTCCCCAGGGTGTGATAAACATTGTTTTTTCCATGTCCTCAAGAGCCATCCTAATTTGATTCTATCCGGAAAATCCGTCCATGAATGAGAACACTTTGAATTTTGATGTACTATCAACCAACATATCAATATGGGGCAATGTGAAATCAACTTTCAGAATTGCTTTATTTAAATCTCTATAATTAACGCACATGCGTACTTTTCCATCTTTCTTTGGTACTGGAACAATATTTCCAGTCCACTGAGGGTACACCAATTTTACAAGAAAACCAACATCAATCTTCTTTAAAATATCTTCTTTAATCTTCACTACCATGTCAGGATGAGTTCTTCACAATTACTGCTTGATTGGTGGAGATTTTGGATTTAGCGGAAAAAATGTTCCACAATATCAGTATTTAAACCAGGCATGTCTTAGTAAGACCAAGCAAATATATCCACATACTCTTTCAGCAACTCAATCAACCCGCTCTTCACATCAAGATGAAGCAACGCTTTATCTTGACTTCTTTCAAATCTTCTTTAGAACCTAAGTTAATCTTTTTCAACGGCTGAATGGTATTTTCCTCGTGTTCGAGAAACTGTAAAACCTCTTTTGGGATTTCATCATATTTTTCTTCTTCAACCACATACATAATATATTCAAATTTGGGAGAGGGTGCAGGATCATTGCGCTCAACGATTTTTTAATTAATCTACACATATGATTTATGATTGATTTTAGAAACTGACACATGTAACAAGTGATTATGCAGATTTATTTACAGTTATTATTTATTTTGAAAGGTTTTTTCTGATTACCATTTTCCAAGAAAAAATATAAAATAAATACACAATTTAGAAATCAAAAACAACTTTTATTAATGATCTTAAAAATCAAAACAGCAAAAATGCCCATACATCATTACTTTCACCTTGGGCAGAGTGAAAGACTTTTGAAAAGACAAGCAAAAAGATAAATTACTTCGAAATGCGAATGCAACAAGGAACATCAACAGTGATCCAATTTTGGATTCTAACTCCATATGTCACAAAGTCTGGCATTTCTTGCTCTGGCTCATCTTCGAGAATAACATTGATCTTTGGAGTAGTCGGATGAAGATATCTTGCACTGTGAAAGATGTCTTGATATTTACTTAAAGTGGACTTCAGCTTCACAACTTCATTCTTTATGGAGAAACCTAAACCAGTCCCATTCATGTTCATAGGTGGATTAATAACCTGTCCCCACACCTTGTTAAGGCCTGTCTGCACTACTTGTTATGCACCCTTAAATGAGGTGATAAAATCTTCATTTTTCCTTATGTTATCAATTGACAAAGCTTGGAACTAAGTTCCAACAGCGGCTTCATAAGCTTTTACAATGCTAAAGGAAGACAAATGAGATATCAACAGAGCTTGCTCACCATTCATAATGACAACCTTTCCTTCACGGACAAATTTCAACTTCTGATGCAAGGTGGAATTAACAGCTCATGCTTCATGGATCCATGGTCGTCCTAATAAACAGTTATAGGCTGGGACAATATCCATAACCTGAAAGGTGATTTGGAATAAGTGCGGACCTATGTGAATAGGTAAATCCACCTCTTCAATGACATATTTTCTCGAACCATCAAAACCTTTTACTATAATGCCACTAGGGCGCATAGAAGTTCCCTGGTACTTAAGCTTCATGAGAGTGCTTCTTGATATGACATTCAAAGCAGATCCATTGTCTATCAGCACATTGGACAAAGAGTCATTTTTACAATTCATAGATATATGTAGAGAAAAGTTATAGTTTCTCCCTTCATCAAGCAATTCCTCATCACAAAAACTCATATTGTTACAAGATGTAATATTTCCCATAACACTGTTGAACTGATCTAGAGACACATCCCATTCAACAAAAGCATGATCCAACACTCTCATCAGAGATTCCCGATGAGTAGAAGAGTTCATCAACAAGGCTAAAATGGAAATCTTAGATGGAGTTTGCAATAATTGATCCACAATCTTGTAATCACTCATCTTGATGATTTTAAACAGATCATCGACATCCTTTTCCAAGGAGGTGCCACTAGATTCTCCTACCACTTTCTTAGGTTCAACATTCCCAACCACCTTCTCAGAATTAACATCTCCACGAAAGATAGGTATAACGCAAAAATAAATATCATATTCGACCCGATTTACATAAATAAAGTTACTGTTTTGTTTTGATTATGTTGCATTACGTTGGTATTTCGAGTTTGTTTCAGGTAATTATTTACTACAAGGTCTACATGAGAAAAGGAGAGGATATGGAAAAGAAATGGACTGAAAATCAGAAAGTAGCAGAAAATAGCAGAAATTTTTTATCAGAAGGTTGTGACGGTCGTCACACCTCCCTGACACTTGGCACAAGTTAAGTATGTGTGCCCCTCAGCACACATATCATGACGATTGACACATAATAAAAATATGTGTGCCCCACGACACATAATGCATGTCACTCGTCACAAGCTCTTTTTAATGTTAATTACGAATTTTTCTCCATGTTATCTCCATGTTACCAGTACATACCACGACTCCTGCATTTCCTCTTGGTTTTTCTCCACACACGAAATTTTCTGAGACTGGGCCATGAAGTCACGACTCCTACATTCTATCAACGAATCTGTTATACAAGACCACTATAAAAGGATGGCAATTGACAATGCTCTCTCTCTCTCTCTCTCTCCAATTATTCCAATTTTTCAAGAGTTCAAAAGTTTTGTTTAGAATCTTTAAGCAGATAAAACCTTCACCTAAACAACAATAGTTTTCTACACCGAAAAACTATTGCATCATTAGTTTTATTCCCATTATCTCTTGAATTTTGCTTAGGTTAATTTTTGTTTTTGTTTTCAAATTTATTTTTCCGCGAAGCAAATCTTGTCGACCTGTGGAGGATTGTTTTCAGTACTAGAAGTATTGCAGAGATTCCATTTTCCATTATTTAATTCCAGGTTTTTAATTCAATTATATTATCATCTTTTTATTTATTAATCATGACTGAATCACTATATGCTTGCTATTATTTTATGTTTGTAATAAATAGAATGTCCAGCTAATTACCCTGATACCGATATGTAAAGTCATAAATCGAAGAGGTTTGGTAATAAATTGGCATAAACATTTTATAAAATACTTTTCTGGTTTGGTTTCCAACATTTAATATAAAAACTTTTTTGTTATGAAAGTAAAAGACAAACAAAGGGTAAAATCGATATAACGAGAGTTTGAGGTTTTTAACCGGATAGTGGTAATCAAACATAAGTTTTAAATACAATGAGAACGATTTAGGATTAATTAGATTCTATTTGTTTTCAAAAAGTATTTTTATATTTTAAATGAGACAGCGAGAGCAGACATTTAAGTTTAATAATATAGCCTGAATCAATAATCATAAGAGCGTGAGAAAAAGGTTTTTAAACTGATAGTTTCTACTGAAACAATGTTTTTAATACTCAAAGATATGCCAATGACTTACTGAATCTCCAAAGTCAGACGTATTACATACCGGTGTCCCGTTATCAAATATTTCATTTAAGTTTAAGCTTATTTTTGTCTAACTCAAAACCTAAGATTAATTATTATCCTTAGTTTTACATGGTGACTCTAGATAGAAGTAATTAGACTATCAGTCCTTGTGGGTTTGATATCTTTTAAAAGTACGTGATTAAACTATGCATTTGCAGTTACAACACTCGATAGACTCTTAAAGTCGTGATCAAGTTTTTGGCACTGTTGTCGGGGACTGATTTAGTCGATATTATGACTCCTTTGTTATGCAGTATAGACTAAGGCAACAAATTTTATTTCCTTTTATCCGTTGATTATATGCCAAACGCTCGCTCTCAAGGTGAAGAATTAGAGCAACCAATCAACGAAGTTGAGCGTTTTGTTAGTATAAGACGCCAAATTAGAGAATACCAAATTTAGTACAATCTTCCTGAATTCAATCTTCCCTATTTATCTCTTCCTGAACCAAGAATGGCCGAAGGACCCCAAAATCGTCCTTTGAAGGATTATACTGGCCTATCGCAAGAGGAACCTCACAACAACATTGTTGCCCCCTCTATCTCTCAGAACGATTTCGAGTTGAAACCTTCATTATTACAAATTATCCAATAAAATCAGTTTCAGGATGTCCTACTGACAATCCGAACTTACATTTGTCTGTGTTTCTGCATTACGTAGACACAGTAAAAGCAAATGGTGTCAGCCCCGAAGCAATAAGACTTTGTCTTTTCCCTTTTTCATTACGAGATAGAGCTGGAGCTTGGTTCCAGTCTCTACCATCCAAATCTTTTACCACATGGAACGAGTTAAAGAAAGTTTTCATAGCACGATATTTTCCGCCGAGTAAGTCGGCTATGCTAAGAGCCAATATCAATGGTTTTAAACAAAAGGAAATCGAATCTCTTTTTGAAGCTTGAGAAAGATACAAAGACATGTTACGACTTTGTCCACATCATGGTCTAGAAGAATGGCTAATCATCCACACCTTTTACAATGGTCTCTTGTATAACACAAGACTAACGATTGACGTTGCAATGGGCAGCGCACTAATGGATAAACCTTATCATGACGCTTATCAGCTTATCAAAAGTATGGCTCAAAACCATTACCAGTGGGGAAGTGATAGAACCATTTTGGAGAAACCTCAAACAAAAGGAGGTATGCACGAAGTTAGGAGTTTATACCAAGTTAACTCTAAGGTAGAAGCTCTTACCCAAAATATAGAAAACTTGACCACAACTCCCGCATCCACCACGGCTGCAGTAGCTCCAACCTGTAGTCTATGCGGACTTCACGCATATGCTCCACCGGAATTTCCACTTTTAACAGGAGTACTAGTTGATCAAGTGAATTATGATCAAATCTAGGGATAATAAAATCGAAAAGAGATTGCTACAAATCCTCGACAAAAGAAAAATGTTACAAAAAATTGACCGCCTTCTCAAACAAACGTTCAATTTATGAACCATCACCAAGTATCAGAGAAAAAATTCCAAGCACAATTGGAATCTAAATGCACAATTAACTGAGTATAGGATTGAAGAACATCCCAGAGAATAGGTGGGTACAAATAAATTTCGAGCCTTTATCCTTTGTTTCTTAAACCGTGAACCAAGCCACGTTACAACCCTTAAAAATCCTAACTGAAGCATATGTTAGTTTGAAAGCATACTTTTACAAAAAGGTATCCTGACTCCTATAAGGCTTACTGTAAATCTTGAGTTGAATTCATATTCTTACAAAATTCTATTGTCTACTAAAAATGCATTTTCAAAACTTCAAGACAAACATAAGCTTTGAATTTCTGACATCATTGTTTGCATATGACTAATTGTTCGACAACAGAGAAATTCGCATAACGGATATTCAATGAACAGAAATCCTCTCAATGGACAGAATCACCTCAAATGGAAATACATTTCTAGTAACAGGCCTTTCATAATCAAGGGGCATGGCGTGGTGTCTAACTGAGATGACATAGTCGAGTTAAGATTCAAAGAATCTCTCAAAAGTGCCGAATAGCCAGGGGCAGACCTCCGTCTGAATCACTTGAGGCATTGAACATCAATTCTAGCAAAGGATCACGTATGATCGAGCAAACATTTTTCTGGCAGCGCTACAACACTTACTACTATGGACAATGCCAATTCTCCCCACCTTGTGAACACGGACAAAGTCGAAAAATACTACGCATGAAAGAAATCCCATTTCCCCAAATAAATCCCATTTTGAATAAAATTCAGTTCCCTACAACTTTTCTTTTATTCTCAAGTCCAAAAGATACATCATTTGAAAGATATGATCTCATACATTACATGTCATTTTCAGAAAATCAACAGAAGACACTTTTTGTCAAGGCAACTTACATCAAGATAATGTCTCCAAATGAAAAAATGATTAAAAGAGAAAGTGTAGAGGACATCTTGAGATTTACAAAAAGTTACATATCACCTTCAAAAGATGAAAATTGAGAAATTTATGAGGTGCACAAGTTGGGAAATCTTCAAGAAATGCATGAAATGCAAAGTGAGTGAACTTGAAGTTTTGAACTAGTGGGCCTAACTTTTGATGTTCAAACATGTCCATAAAGTGTTAGAGGACCTCTAAATCCATTCACATCTTTTATATGATTTTTATTTCTTTTATTTTAATTTTTATTCATTTAAATGCAAATAAAATCAAATAAAATATGAAACAATGGTATAAAGGCTTGGGCTTTTTGTTTCAATCATCTAAAGGCCCAAGACAACTCATGAAAACTCATGACAACTCATTACAACCTTGTCAATTTCATGGGGACTCAAGAAAGGAAGAAAAATTGCAAATTTGGCAAGTTTTAAAGTTGTTTTCTTGTTTAAACCATGACATGATTACCTTGATACAATTCCTTATCTGTCAGCTCAAATACAAGCCAACAACATGTCCAGATTCGTGTAAGGCATCCAAAAGACAAGAATCATGCAAAGAAGGCAAGTTTTCAATGTGTTGGAATATTGATTTTATGGGCATGATTACCTTGTCCCTTTCCATACTTGTTGGATCCTATTTCATTCTCTATATAAAGGCAAACAAAGGCAGAAGAATGACAAGAAAAACCATTGCATAACAAAGCTCTACAAAATTCTCAAAAATTTCTCAAAGTTGCAAAATTCTTAACCACACTTCTAGGTGCTATCAAGAAAAACAAAGGATCCGTTCATCTCCCCGAGGCTCCCAAGAGTTGAACTAGGCTCATAACCAAGCCCTTCCATGTCTAGAACTCTTACATCCAATTGTATCAGTTTTGGCAAAATTTCTTGAATCTCAAACTGTCTATTCATGTCATATAAATTATTTTTGTGTATTGATATGTGTTTGTGAGACCATTTAGAATAGTTTAGGACGATCACATGTGCAGATGAACACCTTATGCGCAAGATGCCATGGTTAGGGCTATAAGCTTTTTGAGCTTCAGATTCTGTGATATGAGGACTTTCAATCCAAACCCACGATAGGCCTCATGGGAGAGATACACATGATTTTGAAGACTTTGCTCCAGCGCTTGGACTCTCTTACTAATGGCCCTGGGATTTTTCTTAGCGCATCCCCCCCATTTTCTTTACAACATGGCCCATTCTTTTTCTTTCTTTTTTGCTTTAATTATTTATTTTCTTTTCATTTCAATTAATTATTTTTTATCAAAAAATCAGAAAATTAGAAAATCATAAAAAAATAGATTTAGTTCTTTTATTTTAATTAATTTAATTTTCATAAATAAATTTAATTTAACTTAAACATGTTTTAGTATTTATTTCATGGTTAATTTGTAATTAATTTAGACTTAGGTCTTAAATATTAAAATCAAATCACAATAATACCAACAATATTTTTCTAAATACTTAGGCTTTTTAGGACATTTGATTTTCTTTCTAAACAATCTCTTCTCTTTTTTTTCTTTCTATTTTTCTTTTGTTATTTAAATTCTAGAAAGAATGTATAGGTCACACATTTGATTTTGTAATAGTTAGTTTATCTTTTTGCATTTTTTTCTAAATATTGTAACTACTCATGGAATGTAATAGCGTAGGATGTACTTTCCGCATTTTATATTTTTTGTATAATATTATTGTTAGTAAATAGGATTGCATGACAAGACTAAAAATAAACGTAGCAAACCCTAATTTGCAAAGATAAATGAACTGAAATCAATCACTCTCACACTTGCACCTCTAGGTACCTCCACTTGTTGCCTTAAAAAATAAACAGTCATATCCCTCGAACGTGGGACGCTTTAGCAAAGCCCCTCGAATCAAAAGATCATAGTCCCTCGATGACCCTCTGATGTTGCCTTTCGGTAAATGATCTAGTCCCTTAATGAAGTTGCTGAGGAAAAGAATAAACCTTTTCGAGTAGGTAGATAGTTCTTAGATGCTTGCTCAAATAAAACAAATTTTAAAGCATACACTCCTTCCTAAAAATATTTTCAAAGACACTTTGTATACGTTCTTAACAATACGAGAAACATTACAAAATTCTCCGTACTAAGGTGTCTTTTTAAAATACTTTTTTTTTCAAACACGAAAGCCTTTTTCAAAATGAGCTAGCATCTAAGAGCCCGTAGATAACTACGGATGGAAAGGGTGCTTACACCTTCCCTTTCCATAACCTACCCCACCTTACTCAGAAATAATCTCGAAAGGTATTTTTTTGTTCTTTTTACCCTTTCCTTTGTTGGATAAAAGAAAAGTCGATGGCGACCCTTGCTTACTGCAACATTTGTGAATAAAAATGCAAAACCAGTACAACAATCAGTTCTCCCACTGTATTGCATTAGGTTTCCATGTGTTGGGTTACATTAATGCATGTTATATGGTGAGTTGTTGATATTGTGATGATACTATATTGTTGCTATGATGATATGATAATGTTGTGATGATGCTTTGTATATTATGATGTATATGATGAATTCATGGATGATGATGCATTTTGACTAGTTGTGGTTGTGTTTATTATGTTCTTGCGCATCATGCATTCATGGTATATTTTAGGACTTCGGTCCAGTGATGTTGTTAGGACTTCAGTCCAATGATGTTAGGACTTCGGTCTAGTGATGATGATAGGATGATAGTACAATGAAGGCATCACTCCCATAGTGTGGATTAAGTGAAATATTATGAAGTACTCTGGTTCCAAGTGGGAATTGATCATATTGGTGGGGATCTTTGGAGAAAACAATGACTGAGTCATCAGTGAACTTTTGGTACCACATGCATGAGTCCATGAAGTTGCATTACATTATACGTGACTGTGATACGGTGGGAGAACTGACTTGAGGTTTTTGCGTTTGTGTTCGCAAATGTTGCGGTTTAGCAAGAGTCGCCACCGGATTTTCTTTTATCCAAAAAGGAAAGGTGAAAAAGCACAGGAAAGACCTTTTAGAGATGTTTTTGAGTTCGGGGGGTAGATTATGAAAAGGGAAGGTATTAGCACCCTTTTCATCCATGGTTTTCCATGGGCTCTTAGTTACTTTCTAGATCACTTGCTTTTGTTTGAAAAAGTGCTTAGTGTGGTTTTTGAAAGTATTTTGAAAAGGTGCCATCGTTTAGGAAAACTTTGCAATGATTCCCGTTTGTAAGAATGTATGCAAAATGTTGAGCTTTTGAAAATATTTCAAGGTTTGGAAAAATTTGTGAAGTTGTTTTGAAAGTGTATGTGATTGTTTTTGAAAATAGCAAGGATATTTGTTTTGGGAGTAAGCAAGTAACTAAAAGTAATCTACCTACTCAAAAGATCTTAGATGTGCTTTTCCTCCTCCTTTAGATGTTGCTACCTTACCATTGATTTGGAAAGAAGCCTCATCGTTGGATGTGAAGGGACGAGCGTTGGGTCATCGTATGACCATGATAGCAATGTTGTGAGATGACTTAGCACTTTTTCTGTAGGTACTAAGATCATTTTGAAAGGCAACTTTGATAGCGTCATCGAGGGACTATGATCTTGTATTTTTAAATTTGTTTGTGCTAAGACATCCCACATGTATAACATGGCCATTTTTTTAAGGAAACAAGTGGAATAACCCTAGGGGTGCTAGTGTGTAAGTGTATTTGATTGCATGCATAACTTATCTTGATTAGGGTGATCTACTTGTCAATTTTATATCTTGTCATACACACCCTAATTACTAGCATATATTGAAATCAGTGCGGAAATGTAAAGTCCTACGCTATTACAATATTTAGGGGGATAGGGGTACGTATTTATGGGATTTTTTTTTAATAACCAAGTATTAAAAAAAATTCGCAAATAACCGCGTTTCGGAAAAAAATACGCAAATAACCATATTTCAGATTACTCCCCAAAGGAGGAGCCATCTCACTTGGCGCCTACACCCATTATTTAAGGGGAGGCGCCATCTCACTTGGCGCCTATGTGCTTAGGGAATGCCCTAAGCCAAGTGAGATGGCGCCTATGTGTAATTCTAGGGAAAATTTTGCTTTTTTTTTTGGTCTGGTGCGTTGCGTATTGGATACAGGATCAACAAAATTGACTTTTTATTTTAAAAAAATAATTACATCCAAATGTATTACATTAAAAAAATAGATTAAAAAAAATAGCTAAAAAAAACAGATAAATCAGTGATCCCCCAGAACCCGGTAATGACCCCCGGTTCCGCATCCCTGTCCTCGCCTTTCCCGTGCTGGGTGTCGTCGCGTTTCCTGTTGTGGCAGGGTCGATGGCCCAGCGAAATTAATGCGTTTCGGATCCATAAAATCAGTCAGATCTCCATATCTAGAAGATCCGCTTTGGTACAGTCGGTTATCCATACCCTCAAGGTTTGGTCGTGTTGGCAGTGGGTGGGGTTCCATGGTGGGTCTGTAGCATTTATCGTCTGAGTACGGTGGGTAGAAAGGAAATAGATCTTGGGGTGTTTGGTATTGAGGATGTTGGGTGGTTTGATGATATTGTGGTTGATGGTAGGCTGGGTCAGTTTGTTCGTAATCTTCCAACATTCCCAGATCAGGGCTAAGGCTGGATGTTGAGGGGCCCATATTGGGATATACGGAAGATTGAAATTGTGTGTGGGGTATGCGGGTGTGTTGGTATTGTGGTTGGGTGTAAGGCATATGGGGTTATTGGTACTGATGTGGTGATTGTGGTTGGTTGTGGGGCATTTGAGTGTAATTGTGTTGTGGTGGGGACTGTGGTTGGGTGTTTGTGGTTCTGTTTCTTCTGGGGGGGTTGGTGGGAGGTTGATGGGTTTTGGGTTTGTTGTTGGGGAAACGAGGGTTGTGCCCATTGTGTGTGTGGGTCAACCAAGTACCTTGGATGAGACACGTGCATTTACTAACAGACTTGTACCAAGATAAATATTGATCCGTGTGTCGCATATTACCATGATTAAGGAAAACTGGGAATTGCAAGACATATCAGTGACGCCTCTGCCACATCTTACACCATTCCAGAGCGAAGTCTTTCCAGTTGGTAAGACCCCACTGGGCATCGACCCTTTTGAGATGCCATGGGGACAAACAAGTTGGATCACTTGGTATCTCTTGATGCATTCCGAACTGGATCTTCACACGGTCGTTGTGGTGCATCTCCATAATGTTGAACCGAATGATTGCAGTCTTCGCGGTCCAAATTGCTGCATCCTCCGGGTTTGGATCATGGCCCAAACCCAAATATGGTCTCCAGACGAACTGCGAAAAAATTTAAATCAAGTTAACGAAAATGTAATATATAAATAATTTAAATGAAGAAAAGTTTAAAGGTACGACGTACATCATCCGGGCCTAAGTGATCCAACAGATTGCGGTATAGTGCGACATTGAATCTTGGATTCTTGCCGTAATCCATACCCCTCACGCAATACCTAAAGGAAATGAAAAATATTTTATTTTTAGCATATATTTGGTGAAGAGATGAATAGTAATAAATGATATAACTTGATGACTTACTTTGTTGCGTACGGGAAAACGAAAGTGTTGTTGTTGACGGGGTTTAAGGACTCTATCCTCCACCAACCCCAGGCTTGTAGTAAAAAAGCGCACCCATAAAATGTACATTTTTCCTTGACTGCATTTTTGCACAAGGAACTGTATAGGTGGGCTAAAACTGCAGAAACCCAACTATACTTTCTTGTTTTTTCAAAATCTCTAAGTAAATGTAAATACATAAAATTTACATTATTTCTCATACTTTCGGGAAATAAAAAGGTACCAAATAGTATCATAAGATAAGTTCTGGCTTTTACTACCCTATCTTGCTCGGAGGAATTTTCGTTTAATTCCAAACTTGCATAATGACTTTTAAGCTCAGTGAGTAGTATTCCCTGACCTCTCACACCACCACCTTCTACCATATCCCTGCCCAACAGTTCTTCACACTGAGAGTTGGGTTGTTGAACCGACCCGTTCACGGCCTTACCATCGACAGGGAGACCTAGTAACATGTACACATCCTCTAGCGTGACGGTACATTCACCTATTGGTAGGTGAAATGTATGGGTCTCTGGTCTCCACCTTTCCAACATTGCAAGAATGAACTTCGAATCAATTGTGCAGTTGGAGATCTTTATAACATGTCTGAAACCTGCGTATTCCAGATATGGTACGATAAATGGGTCGGGAGCCAGATAGTTGTGAGACCAGATTCTGAATCTTTTGGTATCCTGAGTTAATAATGTAAAAGATGTAAGATTAAGTAAGATGAACATAGCATTACCTTAAGTATAAATAATGTATAACCAAATTAGAAACTTACAAATGCGGCAATGTTTTCCCTTGTACCTCTGTGAGAATCGCCCATTGTTAGAAGAGCCGTTGTTTAAAATGCTTGAGATTATGAAAGACTTAGAAAGTGTAAGAGATTATGAAAGACTTAGAAAATGTAACAGATTATGAAAGACTTAGAAAGTGTAAGAGATTATGAAAGATTTCGTAGTAGAGAGTGAGACGAGTGTGGGTGTGAGAGATGTATGATATGGTCTGTATTTATAGGCAAAAAAAATCATAGAGTGAGTGATGTGGTAGTTGGTGCATGCATGCATGAGAAGTGTCACTCTTGCAGGCTAGGTGGCAGCCTAGGGGGTTACATATCTGCATGCATGTAACACGATTGGACAATAAGGGAGGCACCATTAGACTTGGCGAAAGAGTACAAAAATGAAAGGTGTCACCATCCCAATTGGCGAATAAGAGGTGTCATTGGTTGCAGACTAGGCTCAGGCTACGTGACAGCCTTTGGGATGCCATGCCTGAATGCATGTAACACTATTGGAGGTTATGGGAGGAGACTTACAAGATACAGTGTAGGTGCAGAGTAGGCGCAGGCTAGGTGGCAGCCTAGGGGGTTACATATCTGCATGCATGTAACACAATTGGACAATAAGGGAGGCGCCATTGGACTTGGCGAAAGAGTACAAAAATGAAAGGTGTCGCCATCCCAATTGGTGAATAAGTGGTGTCATTGGTTGCAGACTAGGCTCAGGCTACGTGACAACCCTACGCAATGGCCTCTACACCACAATATGTCGTCAAAGCACATTTCAATGGTGAGACATACATTTGTCCCACCGCTGGGTTTTTGTTTAGAGACACAGACAACATTCGATTTCTCTTAAACGGGAAAGCCAATTTCTCGTACTTCAAAAAACGATTGGAGGCCAAACTTGGACGAGGCCCGGTGACACAAATATTTTATCAGAATCCAGTTTTTTTTGGAAACAACCAAATAATTTTTTATAAGGTTGAAGTTCAAGATGACGAGGATCTCCAGAATATGTTTTCCAGCCATGTGTATTCTGGGTACGACTCTATTGAGTTGTACATTATGCTGCGAGAGCCTCAGGTGACACAAGTGGTTGATCCTTTGGAGAATGAACAAGCTGAGGTAGATGCAGTTGATGAAGAAGAAGAAGATGACGAGTTAGAGTTTGATGAAATGGTGAATGATGATTCCGACGATGATGGCATACCTAGTATTCCTGCAAACGAGATCTACACACCACCTCCGCACATGACAAACTTCAACATGGGCGGAGATGAACCGTCTACTGACTTATTTTTCAATCCGTATATGCAGTCGGATGAAAATTTAAAAGAGAAGGACAAGTTTCGTAACAGAGAGGAATGCATCAGAGCCATAAAAAAATTCCACATGCTCAACTCGGTTGATTTTAAGATGGACAATGTCAACCCAGAAAGGTACAAGATCAAGTGTGTCCACCCTGACTGTATGTTCAAGCTAATTGCATCATACAGATTAAGAGGCGACTGTTGGGTCATAGGTTCCATGACTACCCACACTTGTGTAAGTTCTACCCAATCACAGGACCACCGAAAACTTAATTACGATCTCATCTGTCAAGAAATCCTACCACTGGTCAGCAACGACCCATCTTTGAAGGTGAAAACAATCATCTCCCACATCACCATGGTTTTTAACTATACTTTGTCTTACCGTAAGGCGTGGTTAGAAAATACTAAGGCGATTGAAAAGGTGTACGAAAACTGGGAGGAGTCATACCAAGAACTTCCTCGCTACCTGAATGCACTCAAGACGTATTCTCCAGGTACTATTTACGTTCTGGAAACAGTGCCAGCATACGCCTAAGATGGTAGTCTACTAAACGGTAACGAAATATCCAGTCGAGTGTTTTGGGCATTTCAACCTTGCATCACAGGGTTTGCATCATGCAAACCAATTATACAAATTGATGGGACTTGGTTGTATGGGAAGTACAAAGGCACGCTACTGATGGCAGTTGCATAAGATGGCAACAACAACATTTTCCACATTGCCTTTGCCCTTGTCGAGGGGGAGACTGGTGGTGCTTGGAGATTTTTTCTGAAAAATCTGCGGACACACGTGGCTCCTCAACCAGATCTCTGTTTGATCTCGGACAGACATGCCTCCATTGAAAGTGCCTACAATAATCCTGCAAACGGTTGGCATGACCCTCCTTCTACGCATGTCTATTGCGTTAGGAATATCGTCCAGAATTTCACAAGGGAGATCAAGGACAAAACACTAAGGAAAGAGGTTATGAATGCGGGATATGCATTAACACAACCCACATTCAAATATTACCGCAACGAGATCCGTTTGTCAAATCCAGAAGCCAGTAGGTGGATCGATAATATTCCGATGGGAAAATGGACTAGGTCATACGACAATGGCCAAAGATGGGGGCACGTGACAACGAATCTTATTAAATCGATGAATGGGGTATTCAAAGGCATACGAAACCTCCCGATCACTGCTTTGGTAAAATCTACGTATTTTAGGATGGCTGCGTTATTTGCCAAAAGAGGTGAAATATGGAATGCGGTGTTGCAATCTGGACAACTCTGGAGTGAAAGCTGCATGAAATACATTAAGGCAGAAAGTGCCAAAGCCAACACTCATATGGTTATACGGTTTGACCGACACAGCCACAACTTCATTGTGAAAGAGACAATCGACCACAACGAAGGCCTGCCAAGACAAGAATATAGGGTCATGCTACCTTCTCGTTGGTGCGATTGTGGCAGGTTTCAAGCATTTCGTATGCCTTGCTCTCATGTCATTGCCGCTTGTGCTCATACCCATCAAGACGCGCTGCAACTTCTGTCACACATTTACAAATCTGAAATGTTTCTCAACGTTTACAACAACAACTTTCCTTTGGTAGCAAAACCAGATTATTGGCCTGCATACGACGGCGAAATAGTGTGGCATAATGACCAAATGCGAAGGATTAAGAAGGGTCGTCCCAAAAGTAAGCGCATCATAACAGAAATGGACAATCTTGACAAGCTGGAAAGAAAGTGTGGTTTATGCCGTCAGGTCAGACACAATCGTAAAAATTGTCTGAATCGGGCGTCTGCCTCGACCACATAAAAATTGTAATACATAAAAATTTTCCTTAATTATGTTGTAAACATTAGGGTTTTCCGTTAACAGATTTTGCTACAATAAATATTGCGCGTACAAGAAAAATTAACGATATTTCGTCTATGAAATTATAATTGTTAACACAATTTCATCTGACCCATGCATCATCAACATTACATCGCTGTCTGTTTTGACTTCCTCCAACCATACATTAGGTCTTCCTGTCGCATGTGAGGTTGTTGTTCGTTTTCGCTGGATCCTTCGAATTTTTCCCCCTCCGCAATGTCTCCATCTAGCCATCGCATCAACTCCCGCTTTAGACGCTCCATGGAGTGAATGTGCCAGAATTTCATTTTCATCGCAGGTTTCGTGGCGGAGAAGATAACGTAACCATCTCTGCTAAAAATCATGGGTGACGTCATGACGCAAATAACAGAGTAAAAAATAAAAAAACAGTTCAAGAAAGTGTGAGAAATTTCGGAGAAACAGACGAATTATTTATAAAACAACATTTTGCCCTAGGAACCAAGTGAGATGGCGCCTCCTCTCACTTTTAAAGTGCATGCGCCATCTCACTTGGCTAAAAGTGAGAGGAGGCGCCAAGTGAGATGGCTCCTCCTTTGGGGAGTCATCTGAAACATGGTTATTTGTGTAATTTTTTCCGAAACGCGGTTATTTGCGAAATATTATTTTAATACTTGGTTATTGTAAAAAAAAATCTATTTATGGATGGGGGTTGCAAGTTAAAATTCTAGGTTACTATTATAACCATATTGAAATAGATAAGAATGTACAGGAAATGTAAAATGCTTAAAAAGAAGTAAGTTTTGTTTAAGAAAATATTTTTTTTGTCTTTTTATGTTAAAAGAAAATATAATATGCAAAATATAAAATATTTTGGTGTTTTTTTATTAACAATAAAAAATAATATGATGGCAAAATGATAAAAGAGAAAGAAAACCAAAATCAGCGCAAATGCCTGAGAGTAGAAGAGGTCAGAAGTTTTCACTCTGCCTTGTTGCACAAACATAAACATGTTAGCAAAAATATGGAAGTTCAGAAGTTCTGGATCTTCTGAGAACTCAGAAGTTTTCAGAAGTTCTGACACAACTGTCAGAACTTTGTCTCTCTCCATGCAAGTCAGAACATCTGCAACTTAGTCATTTACAGAACATAAGTTACATGTATAACAATTATGACAAATTTCATGAAATATCAGAAGCACAAATCAGAAGCAACATGTATTTTCTAATTCTAATTCCGAGTCCTAATTTCTTTATGAAACACTAAACTGGGATTTCTTTTACTTAGGCAAGCAAATGCAGAAATTTTCAGAATATGTACATCATCAGGATCAGAATATCTACATTGTGCTTAATATGCAAAATCTGACAATGCCTAATCAGTTATGATGAGGGTCAGCAGAAAAATTACCTTACAGCTGGAAAGGATTCTGTGAACTGGAGATTGGTCTTGAATTCTGGTGATGTTCTGAGCAACTTATTCACGTACTCAGCAGGATGGAAGTTTACAACTTCTGGAACAACCAAGAGGTGATATTCTGACTCCTTTGAGGTTGAAATGAATGGAGAGTGTAGGGCAATAGGAATACAGAAGTTTAAGGTAGCTTCTGATGTATGAATCAGCAGCTATGTGGATGGATTTAGTCAAGAACACTTGAGGAAAAATGGAGTTTGAATATAAGGAATCAATGCTAAGATTTTGGTATTTTGTGTTTATAGTTTCCTGGGTTCTTGGAATTTTTGCAGTGGTTCAAAGCCTTTTTTCTCAATTCTCTCACCTCTTTCACAAATTTTTCTAGACCTTTAACAGTGGCCAATGGTGTTCTATTTATAGGCAAAGCTTTTGTAGTTTGGAGATGTCAAGTGGTGTCAGCATCATATGCTAGATGCTGACTTACTCTTGAAGTAAGCTTAAACAAGTGGGGGTTCAATGCATTCAAGTTGGATGGTTAGTGTGATCGGTGGATCTGGAACTGACTGTTTAACGTTGGTTCGCGAAATGTCGCGGAAGCAAGAGTCGCCACCGTCTTTTATTTTCTCCAACATGGACAGGACAAAAGCACAGCAAAATTCCTTATGAGATAGTTTCTCGGTTCGGGAGGTAGATTATAGAAAGGGAAGGTGTTAGCACCCTTTCTATCCATGGTTATCTATGGGCTCTTAGATACTTGCTCATTGTGTTTTCAAAATGGTTTGTTTGCTTTTCAACTGTGGGTTTTAAAAAGTTTCTTTGAAAATTCCAGTTTGACTCTTGTATCGGTCCTCAAGAGTGTTTGAAAAATTGCTTTCGAAAGCTTTTTGAAAATGTGTTGGTGTGAAAAGTATTTTTGAATTTGTTTTGAAATTTAGAGCAAGTATCTAGAGTCGTCTACCTACCCTAAGGAATTCGTCTGTGTAAATGTCCTTTAAAGTAGTGTCATCCCACCATTGAGAGGTAGGTAGCACCACTATTGGAGTTGTTCGGGTCAATTCGAGGTTCGGGACATGGTGATCACCAGAGCAATAGGAAGACACCTTAGAAGCTATCCTCATGCCAGGTTCCCGGATCATGAGGACTTACTTAAGACATCCTCTACTCGACGATCACCTTTCGAGGCAAGGAAACAGTGAGGCGTACCCTAGGGGTGGTGTGTGATTTGTGTGTCGTTTTCAGATATTTTGTCTTGTTCATGTCATGGGTGATCTACGCTTTTGTTTTTATTTTAACATTCATTCTTGCATGCAATTTATTAGCAGTTTAAAAGAGCGAGAAATATAAAGTTCCTAGACTATTACAAAGGCGCGGGTCCACATCGCCAAATTTAATCCAGGACCCGATTTGACATAAAATAAAGGAAAGTGCGAGAAATATAAATTTACAAGGCTTTGGGAGAATTACATTAATATTTAAAAGAAAAGAAATAAATGCGCGAATTGAAATTATTAGCGAATGCGAGGGCGTTGGACCCTTTTTAATGAAATCAAATTATACTATTAAATTAATGAAATTAAAATGAAAAAGAAATTATTTTTGAGGTTTTTTGTATTTATGGTTTTTTAGGTGAATTAAATGAAATTTAAACCTAATTCTAGCTATTTTTTAATTTATTAAGAAAATATTAAAATTAAACCTAGGATTGAAAACTAAATTAAATGACATTATTTATTTACAAAAATATTAATTAAATAAAATATATTTTGATTTTTGTCTTTTCTGATTTTTATATTGTTTTATATTTTATGAAAATAAATTAATTGAAAGAATTATAAGGAAATTAATTAAAACAAATAAAAATAAGAAAATATAAAAGAAGATAAAAGAGCAAACCATGGGGGGTTCTGTCCCCAAATTGGAGGTTTTTTGGCTAGCAATCAGGCCCAATAGCCCTTGGCCTTGTTGACTTTTTTGCTAGCGTGTAGCTCCATTGACTGAGGCCTAGGATGTTCTTCAAATCTGAACCTTTGGACTGGAATTATGGGATGCGTGGCAAGCTGAGATTGGGGGCTCATTGTGGACGCTGAAGCTTGAATTGCATGGGATTAGCTTGGAACAAAATACATGAATAAAGTGAGGGACCTGGGAATCGAACCCAGGTCCCAACGCCTTAGAAGACAATGCCTTTACCACTTGTGCCAAACGCGCGTTCTGAATATATAATAACAAATAAATAAGATAAGAGAAAACTGGGTTAGTGGCCTAAAAAAATAGAAAAACGCGCGTGGAATTCAAATGATCCAACCATCATTCGCCACCTAGTCTTCTTCTTCCTTGTTGCATTTTTTCCTGAAAACATAAAAAGACTTAGCGGGGGTTTTAAACCCCCGCTAAAATATGCCATTTTCCAAAATAGCGATTAGGCTATGATGCTACATAAATTGGGCGCGACTGTTGCATTAGAATCGTCCAAGCTTCCTGAATTTAACCATGGTATTAAGGTGTTCTAATTTTACAGTATTCAAAAATACCCAATTCGAAGCT
Source organism: Vicia faba (assembly GCA_948472305.1). Classification (NCBI taxonomy): domain Eukaryota; kingdom Viridiplantae; phylum Streptophyta; class Magnoliopsida; order Fabales; family Fabaceae; genus Vicia; species Vicia faba. Next base: position 277,237 of record CATIWC010003425.1, read on the forward strand.
TGAAGAACCCTAGCCTGTTTCAATGGTGAATCCTCTAATTTGGCACGAAAACTCAATTAAAGTATGCAGTTAGCTTTAGAATCAATCAATTAGTATGAATCCACAAGAAAAATGCAATGAGAATGCTTGAATATTGAAACACGAATAGGAAAAAAAATGTGAATAATCTCGAGTTCTGTATACCGATTCTGGGCGTTAGGGATGTGGAAAAGTATTCAGGCAGCTTCAGTAACGCCTTGGCAAGCTAATGGGATCAACCTTTTCCTCTGAATCGTCCTCTAAGACCACTTTCAGTTTTTGACTTTTTTGATAAAAACTCAAAGTTGTTTATGGTGTTTTTTGCGCAGCTTAGAGGTTCTTGTGCATTAGGTTTGCATCAGTATATGTATGGGATCAGATTAGGGTTGAAATTTGGATCCAAAACCCTTTGCATTGATGTATAAGATATTTGATTTTCATGGCATATCTTCCAAATCTTTTCATGTGCTTTTGGTGCCAATTATGATCAAATCACCTTGATTCTTTCCATATTAGATAGGGCACGAAATCTTGAAGGTAATCCATGCATAAAAAGATTTGAAAAGCTTGTTTTAGTATTTTTCACATATTTTATTTTATTAAATGAATTAATTGTAATTAAAAATTCAAATAAATAAATAAAAATGATGAAAAAAAATATCTTTGGGCCAAATGGTCGTGCATATGCTTTGGATGATGAATCTTGGAAGAAAATGTGGCCCATTAGCAATTTTAAGGCATTTGAAGCAAAGTTGACTTATCAAAATATCCAAAAATTTCCCAACTTCCACAAGGCATATATTGCTCAATTTTTAAGCTTTGATCATGTTCTTGGATATTTTGGAAAGGTATTGAAGTCCTCTAACCAATGCCTTTGGTCCCATGTCATTTTGATTTACCAATCTCAAGTTATGGCCTTTGACTTAAAGTCCTTTTTTGTTGACTTTTGAAAATGACCTATAATGTTGAAATTGATAACTTTTTGTGAGAGCATTTCCTGGACTTGAAGTATGAATAGGAGTTGTAGGAAATGTCTTTCTCTTCAAAATGAGCTTTGGATGGAATTTTTCTGATAATCCATGTGAAAGTTATGCCTTGGTCAAGTTACAGTTGACTTTTTCAACTGTCCAAATATGGAAACTTTTGCATCTTGAGACTTTTTGAGCCAAGCTTTGAGAATCATGATCAGGCATTGATCAAATGATGTTTATGGCTTCAAAATGAGATGTTGACCAAAAATTTGGACTTTTGACTGTCAAATGACCATTTTGCCCCTGCAGTTGACTGTAGTGCAATTAGGGTTTTTGACTGTGCAATTTTGTGTTGTAAGTCTTGAAACTTGACATGAGGATGCTTGACCATGTTTGTAGGCATGTGAGACTTGATTTGACCCTTGGAAACTTCATTTTCTTTGTCATAACCAAAACCCTAGTTTTTGACTGTTAGGAGGCCCTTGAACTGTGCAACCCTTGGGGAGATTTTGAAGCATGCTCTTTGCCATTCTTGAAGAATATGGGAGGGCAAATTTTGGGGTACAACAGTTGCCCATGTTCAATCTTCTTAGACCTGAGGATGCAGATTGGCTGACGTGCCTTTCGTAATCCGAAGGTGGAAGATGATTGAACATTAGAGTGCCCAGAAATTTGTGCTCACATAATAGTGTGATGGTGGAATGGGCTTACAGATGCCATTTGGAGATTCATGGATAGGATGATGGGCTTATAGATGCCATGCTAAGAGATGATGGAAGGTGGATGGGCTTATAGATGCCATCTGGATGTTGATCGCGTAAGAGATTCCTTAGCGAGAACTTGCGTACCTGCAAAAGAAAAGGCTTACCTGACCCGTTACAGGAGCTGGTCTTCAGATTCTTTGTATAGATGTGTCCTGACTGGTTACAAGAGCTGGATCTGGATCTTCAAAAGGTAACGAATGAACCAGGGATGGTTACTACCTCAACAGGGACGGTGAGAGAACCTTGGATGATTACAACCTCAACAGTAACGCTGAGAGAACCTTGGGCGACTTCTACCTCAACAGTAATCATTGATAGAATCTTGGGCGACTTCAACCTCAACAGTAACGCTGAGAGAATCTGGGGACGATTACTACCTCCGCAGTAACGGGGAGAGAACCATAGGCGACTTCTACCTCAACAGTATCATTGAGAGAATCTCGGGCGACTTCAACCTCAACAGTAACGCTGAGAGAATCTGGGGACTTCAACCTCAACAGTAATCATTGAGAGAATCTTGGGCGACTTCTACCTCAACAGTAATCATTGAGAGAATCTTGGGCGACTTCAACCTCAACAGTAATCATTGAGAGAATCTTGGGCGACTTCAACCTCAATAGTAATCATTGAGAGAATCTTGGGCGACTTCAACCTCAAAAGTAATCATTGAGAGAATCTTGGGCGACTTCTACCTCAACAGTAATCATTGAGAGAATCTTGGGCGACTTCAACCTCAACAGTAATCATTGAGAGAATCTTGGGCGACTTCAACCTCAACAGTAATCATTGAGAGAATCTTGGGCGACTTCAACCTCAACAGTAATCATTGAGAGAATCTTGGGCGACTTCAACCTCAACAGTAATCATTGAGAGAATCTTGGGCGACTTCAACCTCAACAGTAATCATTGAGAGAATCTTGGGCGACTTCTACCTCAACAGTAACGCTGAGAGAATCTTGGGCGACTTCTACCTCAACAGTAACGCTGAGAGAATCTTGGATATCTTCTACTGAGTCTTCATCAGGAAAATCTGTTAGGGGTCGATTTAGCTGGACTAGAGAAGGCCTTTGACTGGATAAGAAACAGGAAAATCTTAGGGTCGATTTAACTGAACCTGTCAAGGTCTTGAAATCTTCAACTGGATAAGAAACAGGGAGATCTTAGGGTCGATCTGACTGAACCAGAGAAGGCCTTGGACTGGATAAGAAACAGTAAAATCTTAGGGTCGATTTAACTGAACTGGTCTAGGTCTTGGAATCTTCAACTGGATAAGAAATAGGGAGATCTTAGGGTCGATCTGACTGAACCAGAGAAGGCCTTGGACTGGATAAAAAACAGAAAAATCTTAGGGTCGATTTAACTGAACCGGTCTAGGTCTTGAAATCTTCAACTGGATAAGAAACAGGGAGATCTTAGGGTCAATCTGACTGAACCAGAGAAGGCCTTGAACATAACTGAGAACTTAACTGGATCTTTCCTGAAAGGTAAAGGTCAGTCATATGTCATGCATGATATGAATCAAGCGATGATGTTCTCAACATAAATGGGATTTGTAAGATATGATGCGTATATGCATGCTATAATGATGTATGTGATGTTTATGAATATATGTTTTCGTCTTAGGAAAATAAATCCTTGACGGGTGCCGGGAAGTCATATCCTGGGCTGATGTTGAAGAATAGATTTTTGCCTCCGCTGGGGATGATAGTTGCAAGAATACCGGTAGGAGCAGATAACTCTGTTGGGGAATAAACTTGGCGAATGGATTACTCTGCAGGGAGAAAAGTACTCTAACGATCTTGCTGGGAAGCAATACTCTGTGGGGAGAGAGGTACTTCGTTGAGTTGTTGATAATAACTTACTGGGGATACCCTTGTTGTGTTGGAAGTGTTAATAGACTTCGCTGGGGATAAGAAGACTTCGTCGAGGACGATCTTTCCGTGGCTTTTGGCTGAGGATAACCCAGTTATATCCTGGTAGGGAAATAACTCTTTGAATAAAGTCGGGGGACGCGTTCGTGCTCTGCGAGGGATAAGCTTCCAGAATCTACTGGGGATAAGCTTACTGCTTGGGGAGATGGATTCCAATTTTCCTGGGGAAACTGGATTGGACTCTCCTGGGGAAGTTTTGAGATGCTGGGGAAGTAGCTCCATTGAAAGTTGGATATACCACCGGGGAACGATCTTTAGACCAAGATTGCCGGGGATGCTTGTTAAGAATGCCTGTATATCATGCTGGGGAATGTTGAGATCTGCGGGGAATACCCAACTTCCTTAAGGCTGATAATAGCTTTGCTTGGGGAGAGTGCATTGACTTGCTGGCTCACCCTCTGGGGATTTAAGATGTACTGGTTATATTCTTCAGCTGAACTCATCTTAGTACCTTGGTGGACAGAGCCATTAGATCGTTTGGACAGCTCATCATTGCCCCTGTTTCTGAGATGGGAGAGGAAGACCTGTGAGGTGCTGATAGTTGTTGATGGACAAACCTTCTTCTGGTAGGCAGGTGACGAGATGTCAGGATATAGTCATACGCTTAAATCCCTAACTTTTACCTGGACCTTCCTTTCGGGTTTTCAGTCCACCAGGATACCCATTTTTGCCCAAGCCACCTTTTCAGGTTTTCGACTTGCCGGGTGTACAGATTTTTCATTTCATCCCTTCATTTTGCCCGAACCTTTTTGGTTCGCCGGGAAGCCCTTATTTTTGCCTAGGTGTGTCAACCTAGCGGGTCTTTGATTATGCGTAGTACTCTTTTCGACTATATCCACACTCTCAGAATGTAGGGAGTTGCCCCTGTTAGGAGTGTTTTGTCATGCCCCAGAAGGTGTTTGATCAGGCAAGATTCGTTGCTGGAGTGCCCCAAGTGACTCAGGCGGAGATTTGCCCCAGGTTGTTTGGCCTCTTGAGAGATTCTCTGAATCTTGATTGGACTGCCCCAGATAATGGACCATGGTCATGTCTGCCCCTTGATTGGAAGTACTTCCGTTCATTAGGCATTCGTCGTGCGAATTTCTATGTTGTTCAAACAAAAAGTCATATGCAAACAAAGTTATGTTAAAAATGCAAAGCCTATGTCTGTCTTGAAGATTTTGAAAATGCATTCTTTTTTCATAAAACAAATTAATGTTTGTAAAACGTGATGTCAACTCCTTCTTTATAGTAAGCCTTAAGGAGTCAGGATACCTTTCGTCACAGTATGCTTTCGAACTAACCCATGCTTCGGCTAGGACTTTTAAGGGTTATAACGTGGCCTGGTTCACGGTTTAAGAAACAAAGGATAAAGGCTCAAATTTTATTTGTACCCACCCGCTCTTCGTGATGTTCTCCAAACCTAAGCTCAGTCGATCGTGCGTTAGACCTTGTTTAAGTCTTTGTCCTGATATTCCAGATATTGATGACTTATTCTGAATAGGCAGTCATTTTTTGTTTTTGTTAAGGGTTTGTAGGACCTCTTTCTTTTTGATTTCGCTATCCCTAAATTTTGCCTGAACTGTTTCTTTTGTGATTACAGTCAGCGGGATGCCCCAGTTTTGTAAGTCTCCTTCATTGGTTTTGACTTATTGGGCTTTTATTTTGAGAAGTAATGACTGCCTCTCTTTATTGATTATTCGGAACCATCACTATCTTTCCTTGTTTTGTAAGGACCTCTTTGGTGCCATTCGTTATGCACTTGGATCAACTGAGAGACTACCCTGCCCCAGGTTATGATTAAGGGTTTTAAATTTCGAAAAGAAAAACTCCTACTTCTTTGGCTCAAAGGGGTTGACGAGGGATTATCTTCCTTATAACTCCAGTGTTTAGGAATTGAAACAATGCATGTACCTCATCAGCGGGGTCTGTTCAAAAGCATACTGTAAATTGTGGCATTGTTTTCGTCATCCTCCCTCAAGAGGCTTAGAATTATTAATCGAGCGTTGATCATCAGAAAAAATATGAAAATAATGTGCACATAGTGAATACGAATATATTGCTTCAAAACAGACATATGCGATGCATTAATGGAATAACAACGCTTAACATGAGTAAATGTTTGAACAAAATAAAATTACAACTTGAAAAATCCTAATGAACAAAAGTATTTTCATCTCAGGGCTAGTTACTTCAAATGGTGAGCCTTGGAGGAATGGTAGAAAAATTCAGCCTGACCATCTTGTGTGAACTCCAATGCCCCTTCATCAATCAGATCCTGGATCTTGTTCTTCAGAGCCCGACACTCATTTGTATCATGTCCTGGACTGGAAGAGTGGTAGGCACACCTTTTATTGGGATCATAGATAGGAGATGTTGTGTTGGGGTTCCGGGGATGAGCCCTTAATGTGATCAGATTCAATCTCAACAGGCGTTGTAAAGCTTGAAACAGCGACATGTTAAGCTGGGTGAATTGCCTCTTGGGCTTGTCTGCCTGAAGCTGGTGAGGTTGACGCTGAATTTGTGACACTGGAGCCATTTGAGGAGCTCTCCCCTTATCTCTTTGTCTCAAAGATGGTTGAATGATGACTGGCCCTTCAACCTTAGATGTTTGCCCCAGTTGGTTACCCCGAAGCAGTTGGTTGACGAGAACCCCGAGCTCATCTTGTCTTTGAGCTAAGACTTGGATAATAGTCACCTGCTCCAGCATCTGGGCTCTCATTGCATCCACTTCAGCTTGCAGATGTTTCAGTCGTTCGTCCTCAGCGTTGTTCCTGACCAAAGTCTCCATGAGAAGTGTCCTCAGCTCCTCCTGCCCCTTGGATAGATTCAGGAGGATTTCCCCGAACCGAGTTTCTTGAGCAAGAAGGTCCTGGTTATCTTGTTGGGAAGCCATTGCTGAAATAAACAGCGAGAAAGGTAAGTGACCTGCAACAAGGATACCTATTATGCAATTATGTGTATGACATGCATGTAATGTTTTCAAGGACCTCGCGGGATGAACAAGAAAATTTGTTAGAATTTGGGTCCGGTAGCTTGATTGAAGGAACTTCCTGTTGTAGAGAGTCCTTCTTCAAGGGTCAAAAGCTCACCATATCCAGTGGGTCATAGCCCCTGACAACCTTGGCTAGAGGAAAATAAATCCTCTTTGCCCCTTGCTAGACCGTTGGTTCATCATGACCTGCATCACAAGCCCTTGAGATCCTTGAAATGGGTTAGGATGTATGCAATGGTATGATGTTATGCTATGCATGGGGGTAATGTAGGTAAACTCTGTTATGAGTCCCAATTAAGGACTGCAAACCAAAACCTGCAAGAAACTCAAGTAAAACCTGTCATGAGTCCCAATTAAGGACTATCAACAAAACCTGCAAGAAACTTAGTAAACCCTGTTATGAGTCCCAATTAAGGACTATGACAAAACAAGCATGCAAGTAGTTAAGTTGGAAGGCACACAAGTCACACAGGAGAAGCCCTTAGAGTTTAGGCCAGCATGAGGTCTAGGCATTACCCTCTTTCAGTTGGTGGGCTCAACCTGTCCTATTAGAAGTAACCGGGTTCTAAGGGTCCCAATATCACGAGATTGCTTTCATTATTCATCGTTTCGATTTAGCCACTGAACTGGCGACCGAAATATTCCAGGAAAGCAACCCTCAATTGAGTGTAGTATCGAGTATCAACCAACCTCGGACTGCACCAAAGTCAGTTATCTCACTACCCTAAAGAGGCCAAGATAGTTCAATTAAGGTTCATAAGGTCTGTTGATGCTTCATGACACCACGCGGAGGCCCCGTACTCTCCTTAACTGAACTCAAGGGTTACCGGTACACACCAAAGTGCCACATCAACGTAGCAGACTGTTTCAACCATGTCGGTATACCCCGCACAGTTCCCTCACAGCCTTGTTGCTACTTTCTAAGAAGGTATCCCCAGATCCGGGTTAGGACCTATAGAACTCCCAAGACAGTCCCACAATAATAAAGCAAGCAAGTCAATACAATTGAAAACACAGTTATGAACTAAACCTAAGGTACACCTCACTTTAAGTTTTGTCCCCAGCAGAGTCGCCAGTTATGTGATCGGTGGATCTGGAACTGACTGTTTAACGCTGGTTCGCGAAATGTCGCGGAAGCAAGAGTCGCCACCGTCTTTTATTTTCTCCAACATGGACAGGACAAAAGCACAGCAAAATTCCTTATGAGATAGTTTCTCGGTTCGGGAGGTAGATTATAGAAAGGGAAGGTGTTAGCACCCTTTCTATCCATGGTTATCCATGGGCTCTTAGATACTTGCTCATTGTGTTTTCAAAATGGTTTGTTTGCTTTTCAACTGTGGGTTTTAAAAAGTTTCTTTGAAAATTCCAGTTTGACTCTTGTATCGGTCCTCAAGAGTGTTTGAAAAATTGCTTTCGAAAGATTTTTGAAAATGTGTTGGTGTGAAAAGTATTTTTGAATTTGTTTTGAAATTTAGAGCAGGTATCTAGAGTCGTCTACCTACCCTAAGGAATTCGTCTGTGTAAATGTCCTTTAAAGTAGTGCCATCCCACCATTGAGAGGTAGGTAGCACCACTATTGGAGTTGTTCGGGTCAATTCGAGGTTCGGGACATGGTGATCACCAGAGCAATAGGAAGACACCTTAGAAGCTACCCTCATGCCAGGTTCCCGGATCATGAGGACTTACTTAAGACATCCTCTACTCGACGATCACCTTTCGAGGCAAGGCAACAGTGAGGTGTACCCTAGGGTGGTGTGTGATTTGTGTGTCGTTTTCAGATATTTTGTCTTGTTCATGTCATGGGTGATCTACGCTTTTGTTTTTATTTTAACATTCATTCTTGCATGCAATTTATTAGCAGTTTAAAAGAGCGAGAAATATAAAGTTCCTAGACTATTACAAAGGCGCGGGTCCACATCGCCAAATTTAATCCAGGACCCGATTTGACATAAAATAAAGGAAAGTGCGAGAAATATAAATTTACACGGCTTTGGGAGAATTACATTAATATTTAAAAGAAAAGAAATAAATGCGCGAATTGGAATTATTAGCGAATGCGAGGGCGTTGGACCCTTTTTAATGAAATCAAATTATACTATTAAATCAATGAAATTAAAATGAAAAAGAAATTATTTTTGAGGTTTTTTGTATTTATGGTTTTTTAGGTGAATTAAATGAAATTTAAACCTAATTCTAGCTATTTTTTAATTTATTAAGAAAATATTAAAATTAAACATAGGATTGAAAACTAAATTAAATGACATTATTTATTTACAAAAATATTAATTAAATAAAATATATTTTGATTTTTGTCTTTTCTGATTTTTATATTGTTTTATATTTTATGAAAATAAATTAATTGAAAGAATTATAAGGAAATTAATTAAAACAAATAAAAATAAGAAAATATAAAAGAAGATAAAAGAGCAAACCATGGGGGGTTCTGTCCCCAAATTGGAGGTTTTTTGGCTAGCAATCAGGCCCAATAGCCCTTGGCCTTGTTGACTTTTTTGCTAGCGTGTAGCTCCATTGACTGAGGCCTAGGATGTTCTTCAAATCTGAACCTTTGGACTGGAATTATGGGATGCGTGGCAAGCTGAGATTGGGGGCTCATTGTGGACGCTGAAGCTTGAATTGCATGGGATTAGCTTGGAACAAAATACATGAATAAAGTGAGGGACCTGGGAATCGAACCCAGGTCCCAACGCCTTAGGAGACAATGCCTTTACCACTTGTGCCAAACGCGCGTTCTGAATATATAATAACAAATAAATAAGATAAGAGAAAACTGGGTTAGTGGCCTAAAAAAATAGAAAAACGCGCGTGGAATTCAAATGATCCAACCATCATTCGCCACCTAGTCTTCTTCTTCCTTGTTGCATTTTTTCCTGAAAACATAAAAAGACTTAGCGGGGGTTTTAAACCCCCGCTAAAATATGCCATTTTCCAAAATAGCGATTAGGCTATGATGCTACATAAATTGGGCGCGACTGTTGCATTAGAATCGTCCAAGCTTCCTGAATTTAACCATGGTATTAAGGTGTTCTAATTTTACAGTATTCAAAAATACCCAATTCGAAGCTTGAAGAACCCTAGCCTGTTTCAATGGTGAATCCTCCAATTTGGCACGAAACTCAATTAAAGTATGCAGTTAGCTTTAGAATCAATCAATTAGTATGAATCCACAAGAAAAATGCAATGAGAATGCTTGAATATTGAAACACGAATAGGAAAAAAAATGTGAATAATCTCGAGTTCTGTATACCGATTCTGGGCGTTAGGGATGTGGAAAAGTATTCAGGCAGCTTCAGTAACGCCTTGGCAAGCTAATGGGATCAACCTTTTCCTCTGAATCATCCTCTAAGACCACTTTCAGTTTTTGACTTTTTTGATAAAAACTCAAAGTTGTTTATGGTGTTTTTTGCGCAGCTTAGAGGTTCTTGTGCATTAGGTTTGCATCAGTATATGTATGGGATCAGATTAGGGTTGAAATTTGGATCCAAAACCCTTTGCATTGATGTATAAGATATTTGATTTTCATGGCATATCTTCCAAATCTTTTCATGTGCTTTTGGTGCCAATTATGATCAAATCACCTTGATTCTTTCCATATTAGATAGGGCACGAAATCTTGAAGGTAATCCATGCATAAAAAGATTTGAAAAGCTTGTTTTAGTATTTTTCACATATTTTATTTTATTAAATGAATTAATTGTAATTAAAAATTCAAATAAATAAATAAAAATGATGGAAAAAAAATCCCTTTGAGCCAAATGGTCGTGCATATGCTTTGGATGATGAATCTTGGAAGAAAATGTGGCCCATTAGCAATTTTAAGGCATTTGAAGCAAAGTTGACTTTTCAAAATATCCAAAAATTTCCCAACTTCCACAAGGCATATCTTGCTCAATTTTGAAGCTTTGATCATGTTCTTGGACATTTTGGAAAGGTCTTGAAGTCCTATAACCAATGCCTTTGGTCCCATGTCATTTTGATTTACCAATCTCAAGTTATGGCCTTTGACTTAAAGTCCCTTTTTGTTGACTTTTGAAAATGACTTATAATGTTGAAATTGATAACTTTTTGTGAGAGCATTTCCTGGACTTGAAGTATGAATAGGAGTTGTAGGAAATGTCTTTCTCTTCAAAATGAGCTTTGGATGGAATTTTTCTGATAATCCATGTGAAAGTTATGCCTTGGTCAAGTTACAGTTGACTTTTTCAACTGTCCAAATATGGAAACTTTTGCATCTTGAGACTTTTTGAGCCAAGCTTTGAGAATCATGATCAGGCATTGATCAAATGATGTTTATGGCTTCAAAATGAGATGTTGACCAAAAATTTGGACTTTTTACTGTCAAATGACCATTTTGCCCCTACAGTTGGCTGTAGTGCAATTAGGGTTTTTGACTGTGCAATTTTGTGCTGTAAGTCTTGAAACTTGACATGAGGATGCTTGACCATGTTTGTAGGCATGTGAGACTTGATTTGACCCTTGGAAACTTCATATTCTTTGTCATAACCAAAACCCTAGTTTTTGACTGTTAGGAGGCCCTTGAACTGTGCAACCCTTGGGGAGATTTTGAAGCATGCTCTTTGCCATTCTTGAAGAATATGGGAGGGAAAATTTTGGGGTACAACAGTTAGCAGCGCCTCAGCTGGATTTGGCAGCATGAATTAAGGAAAAGTAGAAACAGCGCGTGGGTCTAGCATACTTTTTGCACAGAAGTTTGTCTTCCCAAGACAGTAGGGGTACACGTGGGGAAAATCCCTTGGATAAAGACTCAGGAGGTTGTGAGCATTAAATGAGTTCCCATGTGAAACTCTGCATCCTTTCTTGACTCTGCATTAGAAGTTCTACTTCAGCGTAACATCTCATCTTCTGATCTTCTTACCTTATGGCTTCAGCATGTTCTGAAGGATCCTTCAGAACTTTCAGTATACTTACAGCATGCTTTGTTACCTTCTTTGATTTACCCTGGCAAACTCTGACTGAACCTTTGTGAACATTGGCCCAGAAGTTCTGACCAAACTTTGTCTTGAGACTATCCAAAATTTGCTGAGTGTGAACACTGACCCGGAAGTTCTGAAATTATCATATTTCTTAAACACTTAGAAAATTTCTAAGTATTTAGAATTTGACTTTTCTAAAGTAAAATTTGACTTTTGAAAATCTTGATGAAACAAACTTCATATTCCAACATGTCTTGATGAAATATGATTTTTGAGATTTGATTTTGATCCAAAAGTCAAAGTTAGACTTCTCAGTGTGCAAATGACCATTTTGCCCTTGTGAATGGTTTGCTTAGAAAAATTGATAATTCAAGGTTTGGAATTGGATAAGAGAAAATTTGAGGATCCAGGGTGATTCCTTGAGAAATGAGAGGGAAAATTTTTGGGTGCAACAGTGACATTGCATAATAATTTGATTAAGTGATATTGATGATAAGTGTTGTTGTGTATTATTGATGTTGTGAAAGTGTGAGTATAACATGAGATTTTGATGATGTGTGATGTCTTGCCTATGTACATTTCTACTATATTTAATCCTTATGTCTTTTATAATGATTATGATTACTCACCCTTTTTGCTTGGAAATGTTGCCTCTATCCGTGGGTAACTTGCAGATGATCAGGAATAGTCCGTTGAAGCTTAGAAGATAGCTTCAGAGTGTGTTTATTTACTTTCCATTTAATAAGAGGGTCTTGCTCTGACATGTAACATCAGGGTTTTGGGATCAATTGATTTGAACTATATGTTCTTTGTGTCATGTTGTTTGAGAACGTTCATTTTGTTTTAAGATGTTTTGGAGTATAAACTCACGAACCATGTTGAGAGATGGTATTTGATTGTGAAGTACTAATAAAGATGTTTTGAAATATTATTTCTGCTGCAATGTGTTGAGTTAACGATGATATTCTTAAAGGAATATGCATTTAAAATCATGAAAACCCGTGTTACGGAGTAGAATGTTTTATTATGATGTTTCATATGAAGATGTGACACCCTTGAATGGTGAATTACTCTGATCTATTTGTTATGTATCGTGGGTTTTAGAAGGGTGTTACACTATCTTCTCCCATCAGATTAGGTTGAAGTGGAACCTTGAGGTATATGTCGACGACATGATTATCAAGACGTCATAAGGGCACAATCACGCCGACAACCTAGAGGACATCCTACAATCAGTAAGAAAGTATGAAATGCGCCTAAATTTCACCGAATTCTCTTTTGGAGTACATGCGGGGAAATTTATGGGATTCATGCTGACGAGGAAGGGGGATTAAACCAATCTAGACAAATTCTAGGCGGTCATTGATATGAAGAGCCCACTAACATGAAGGCCCTTTCTCGCTTCCACTCCTGCGCAAGCGACAAGGTTTTACTCTTCTTTGCCATCCTAAGGAAAAAGGAGAAGTTCGAATGGAAACCCAAGTGTGAGGAAGCTTTTGCTGAGATCAAAGAGTTCGTCACATCACCCTTGATTCTAACTCTCCCAAAGGAAGATTCACCCTTGCTCTTTTACCTCTTGGTCACTAAGCTGACAATGAGCCAAATCCTTGTTAAAGAAATAGACAAAGCAGAGAGACCTCTTCATTTCATAAGAAAAGTTTTCAAGGGTGCAAATACGCGCTACCATAAGATAAAGAAGGTCACGCTAGCCGTTGTCACCGCAACAAGTAAACTCCAACCTTATTTCCAGGGGCACGACATCCTGGTGACAACTAATTATCTCGTCTGTCAAGTGTTGAAGAAACCCGACTTGGAGGGTAGAATGGTATCTTGGTCGGTGGAGCTCTCAGAATACAACATTTAGTATGTTATGAGGGAGAGCACCAAGTCTCAATCCCTAGCCAATTTCATAGTAGAATTCAACTCGCCCGTCAAAGAGGATCCACCTTCAGAATTGGTGTTATCCGTGGATGGCGCCTCTAACATAAAAGGAAGTGGTACAAGAATAGTACTCGAGGTACTAGGAGATATTATTAGGTAGCATGCATTGAAGTTCGAGCTCACTTCCAGCAACAACCAGGCGGAATACGAGGCACTCATCGCCAGTAAGATCCTCACCCTGGAAATGAGATCTATCATATTAATAGCCAAAAGTGACTCACAGCTGGTAGCCAACCAGGTCTCAGGATAATATTAGGCCAATGAGCCCATGTTATAAAATATCTATAGAAGGTACAAAATTTGTCCTTGTGTTTCCTTTCTTTTGAAGTTGAGCGTATTCCCCATGAACAAAACTTCAGGGTGGACCTCTTGTCAAAGCTATCCACCTCGAAGGTCGCAGAGTTCAATATGACAATCATACAGGAGACTCTCGCCTCTCCCAACTTTGATGCGGGTGTAGTATACTCAATGGAATTTGTTCCCGATTCTAGCTAGATATCACCCATATTGTGCTACCTGCAGTCTGGCGAACTCCTACCCGACGAGGGAGAAGCGAGGAATATCAGAAGAAAAGCTGCCATGTTTACCTTGCTCTCAAGGAAGCTTTACAAAATGGAGAGGGCTACTCTCATGTTGAGATTCCTGGATGAGATCAAAATCACTTTAGTTCTCGCGGAATTCCATAAGGGAGTCTGTAGTAGCCATATTAGCGGGAAGGATCTCGCCCACAAGCTATTAAGAGTAGGTTATTACTGGGCCACAATAGTGAAAGACAACATCACCTTCGTCAAAAAATGCAATCAATGCTAGAGACATGCTGACCTTCACCATGCTCTAGTAGATTTCCTCTAATCGATGTCCTCGCCATGGTCATTCTACTAGTGAGGCATGGATATCCTGGGCCAGTTCCCTCTAGCACCATGTAAACTAAAATTCTTGATGATAGTAGTAGACTATTCCACTAAATGGATAGAGGCGGGGGTAGTGGCAAAAATCACAACAGAAAGAGTCAATCCATTATACTTGTAGAGGATCATGTGTCGATACAACCTCTCTGGTGCCATTGTCTCGGACAATAGATCCCAATTTTCTAGTTCCACTGTCACTGACTTCAGCAAGGATTTGGACGCGTAGACAAAGTTCATATATGTGATACACTCTCAAGCTAACGAACAAGCTAAATCTGAGAACAAAGTAATCCTCAAAGGATTAAATAAGAAGCTAGATGATGCCAAAGGTTTGTGAGTGGAGCTGCTACACGAGATATTATGATCGTACCACACCATGCTACAGTCCACCACCAAGGAAACTCCATTTTCCATGGTTTATGCGGAGGACGAGATTCTACCTCTAGAAATCAAGACAATGTCATGGTGAAGATCCTATTTCAACGAAGAAACAAATGAGATATGATTGAAATGTGCGGCGGGTCTAATCAAAGAGCTACGTGAAGTCTCCCACGTCCAAGAGTTTACTGCCAAACATAGAGCCATCGAGAGATATAAATCAAACGTAAAGCTGAGGAAGATACAGTAGGGTGGTCTTGTATTAAAGAAGTAGTTATACTTGCACAACAATCCTCGTAAGGGAAAACACCAGTCCTCAGAATACTCCCATTAGTCGCAGTTGAAAAACACTTTGCCCTATGCCGAAAGCTCATGCCTGAGGGACTATGTAGTATTATATTTGCAAATAACCTTGCTTTTGGTGATAACTTAGAACCGTCCTAGGAAAGTGTGAAGACACATGGCTACGTCATGGGGGTATCGCCTCGGCCCAATATTTTCCTCCCCCTCGAGGAGAAGAAACGTGGGATACAATGTGTCTTGGATAAAGATAAAGCATAGTCGTTATAAACCCACGTTTCCCTTAGGAATATAAATTCAAATGTTCACCTCTTGAATAGGAAGGCAGTGACATTTCCCAAAAAAAACCTAGGGATCAAGAACTCCTATAAAACAATATCCCCCAAAGGGATATGAGACTCTCGAGTCATACACACTAAATATCACACACTACTACTCACAGAGCACTTTGCTCATAGTAGTCTTAACACCGCCAATCTAAATGTCCGCCTTCTACCTAGCAGCGCTGGCCACCAACAGGGTCTCTCACCTCATGTAAGTTG
Source organism: Vicia faba (assembly GCA_948472305.1). Taxonomy (NCBI): domain Eukaryota; kingdom Viridiplantae; phylum Streptophyta; class Magnoliopsida; order Fabales; family Fabaceae; genus Vicia; species Vicia faba. The sequence goes on from CATIWC010003425.1 coordinate 292,916, forward strand.
GTCCCTTAAATAGTCTAAAAAACCATCGTACAAGGAAACTCTATGTCATGAGCTAACCCTCACCCTCAAACGTTTAATATACCTACTAAGGCTTCAGTCTCCCTGCCTTTACAGAAGAAACACACGTACACTTGTACTTTTCAGACGACATAATAAGATATGTACACATAATAAGATATTACATATAAATAAAAGTACATTATAATGAATATTTCTCATTATATTGAATGTAGATTGTTTCAATATATACTACAATGGATTGCAATCAAGCGTATTTATACAAGTTGATTCATATAATAGAAAAATAGAAAACTCTAGCACTCAGTTATCCAATTAAATAACTAACTATCAATACATGATATTTTTCTATTTAATACCCTTCATAACGATACATTACAAACTTAATTGTCCATGCTTAGAAACGATGTTGGTGAATGGTTGGAGATCTAAAAGTTTATTGATATCATCTACAAATTGTTATAGGATGATATTGGAAGGAGATGAAACATTTTTTTGTTGACGTTTTTCTTGAACTAAATGACGATCTAAATCAACATGCTTAATTATGTATTCGAAGGAAGAATTAATTAAGAAGGTTTAAAGGTAATAATTCTAAATCTCTTAGAACTACTAATTCAAATACAAAAAGATTTGGCTATCAAAAATGAAAACTTGATTTATTTTAGAGGGATGCTTTGCTGCCTTTAATGAAGGCTTTCTATTTAATGAAATTGTGAAAAACAAGATGTATACCTTGGAATATACAAGTAATATTTGTAATATTGATGCTTGTGATTCAAGTATGTTTGTTGATAGTGTATTTTAACGGATGTGATCAAAAAACACTTGTTAAAGATCTTTTCAATATTTATAATGATTTGTGATGATCATTTGACCTCTTAGTATGTTGAAATGATAAGTTTGTAATGTATTTATCAGACTCGTTGTTTATACCAACTCTCATGTCAAACCATTCACAATGAAAGATGTATGAAAATGCTTTGTTGTTCCCTCGAAAGAGTGAGTTTTTATCAAGATTACTTGATATTTCAGTTAGTACAAATTAGAAAATTCTGATTAATCCTCTAAGTAAGTGATTTATTATGTCCTCAATCAATTTAGTTATGTTTACTAATGATTTAAGTCTTAAGTATTTTACAAAAAAGAGGTGCAATTAAAATGAAAAAGGGGTGCCAAAAGTAGTCTACAAAAGCAAAAAAATTCAAACCAAGGCCCAAAAAGATGGAGACTGAAAATGCACCAAATAATCTATCATACTTAGGGCCTAATCAATTAGAAAGATTCAAAATTCAAATCTAGGGCTACCTCCACAAAAATAATCGATTAGATTGAAGAGGTAATCGATTATTGCATTGGTAAATAGCGTAATAGCTAGTTCCCAATGGCTAACCACGTGCATTCAATGATCTAATCTATTATGAGGGTGTTCTAATCGATTAGACTGAGGCTATAAAAAGGTATTATTTCTCCTATGTCTTCATCTAATTATAACCATCTCTCTTGTGTGCATAGTTGAGTGTTTTATAGAAGTTTGCTTCTCGGTCTCTTTATTATCACCAATGGCACCAAAGAGATCATCCTCCTGAGCCACCTCCTCCTTTTACTCAGAATTTTCTCGACCCAAGAGCAAGAAACCAACTTCATTTGTTACTATGCAAAAAGAGCATTACTTGATTCTCATTATTTTGGTTAGAAAATTTTCAAATATTATGGCTTTTTGTTTGAGATTTTGCAAAGTCGGGTTTGAAGAACTTAATCTACGAAGTAGCCGACGAGATATTTCCCATCTTGGTGGGAATGTTTTAAGCTAACCTCAACTACGTATATGGGTTCTCATCTCTGAAGTGAAGAAACACCAAATTCGGCTAATTCTTGAAGAATTTAGACATATTTGCAACCTTCTATACACTGAATTCGACTACGATGACAATGAATAAGGTAACAACTTTAACACTATAAAGTTTTCTATTTCTTTCATGGAATATCCAAACTTCATCAATCATTCTCCTTTCACCATTCCCATAATACGCCCAAATATTCGCCTAATTAACTATGTGGTGAATCATGTTCTTTCTCAAGGAAAAGTAACTATAACCATATAAACAAATCCTACATAGCTCCAGTTTAGTTCTTGGATAATAGATTAGTAAAGAATTGGGTGGATGTCGTAATCCACCATATGGTGGGGAACATAAAGAAAAACACGAGTCTACCATATAGTGAACTAGTCACAAATATCTTTGAGCAAATTGATATCGATTTAGAGGAGGAGGAATCATAGATTAAACATTCAACAATAGTAAATAACAATCTATTTTTATGAGGATAAAAGTAAAAAAATAGAGTACTAATTCAGGTACCTCCAAAAGTACCAACAAGAGCACGTGCAAGACAACAACAAGCACAAAGTGCAAATATACAATTATGAAATTCCTCCCACTTCTTCCTTCGATGCTCTCCTTAACAACATCCTCCATAATCAACAAGAAATGATGATGCTGTGAAGGATGACTAATTCAAGGATTCATCATCTCACCAAAAAGCTCGTTGTAACCCAACTTATATCTCCGATCAAATCTAACGATGATGATGAGGATGAGAATTAGTAATTTGTTTATTAGTTTTATATGTTTTTACTTTCCTATTGTTTTAAACATTTTTACACGTTGTTCCCTTTTTCTTTTTACCCCGCATGCTTAAATTAATGAAATTTTGTCCTTGTTTAATTAAAATCATATGATTTACTATGTGTCCTTCTTTCTTTAGTAAAACATGTTTAATATATGTGAACTATGTGCCTACATAATACTTTCTAGCATCTTTTTTTGCCTTTTTATTATGCTAACAGAGGAGAAGTATACTTTAAGCGGAAGTAGACTATACTTTATATTCATGTGAGAGAAAGTTTAACCACTTCAAAATTTATATTTTTGTTTTTGTTTTAACACCTTCTTGAGAGATGTATTGTCACCATCAAAAAATGAAAGAATATGGATTTATGTGCTTGCAAGTATAGTCAAATAAGTGATATAAGATGATGAAGCTTATGCATAGCAAATATGTAAGTCAACTAGTAGATGTTTAGTTTTGATGTTGACAAAAACTTGAACTCAAGCAACAATTGAAGATAGCTTAAGCGGTCAAATATGTACAAGATGATTGATTAAGTTATCATCCCGAATCAAGCCATGCTCTTAAATATTAACACATTTATTTAAAGTCAAACGAATTTCAAGTGAAGACTTAGGTTTCAAGGATCCTTGTGGTTTAACATTTCAAACTCTTAGATGATGGTAATTAACATCAAGTAATCTCAATCCTCGTCAAGAATACTCAAGGTTCTTGTCGGATACTAAAGTCATAGATAATGATGTTAAGACTTGAAGTTTCATAGTTGTGAAGGAGAGAAAGTGTAAAAACTCATATGGTCGTGTTTGTTTGAGTGAACAGTGTCTTGTAAAAACACAAATGGTTTTTGATAATATTATGGCTAAATCACACCTACTAAATTTTTTTGAGAAACCTCTCATATCAAATCACCAATTTTCTTTATTCCTAACCTGTTGATTAGGAGAGTGTTTGATTGATTGAAAGATATTTTCTAACCGAATAATCGATTAAATCTTTTTCCAAATCAACTAGATATGATTATTTGAGTCTAAAATAGATTGAAACACTCTCTTAATGACCGGTAATGACTCTATATCAAAACTTTCCATTTGCAGCCTTAACAATTTATTATTTAGGCTGTCTAATAGGTTAACCTAATCAGGTTAGAATATTGATTTGACTCATGAATTGTTTCCAAATTTATACTATGCATTAACCTATAAATAGAGAGCTTCTTTGTCACTTTTTCACATCCAAAAAACATGTAAAAACAACTCACTGTTATAAAATAAATAAGAATCAATATAATAGAAGAGTAGATACGAAGTAAAGAAAGATAAGAGAGAAAATAGGAATGTATTATTCTCATTATCAATGTCGATTTCAAGTAAAATATGAGCATATTTATAGGACACGTGTAATAAATATAAAATCAATTGAAATCTCCTAATTGATGGACATCCATAATCATTCCATTT